>SJYX01006615.1:0-43962 GCA_006410675.1 Oreotragus oreotragus | reverse complement strand
AAGCTGAAACTCCAGTACTTTGGCCACCTCATGCGAAGAGTTGACTCACTGGAAAAGACTTTGATGCTGGGAGGGATTGGGGGCAGAAGAAGGGGATGACAGAGGATGAGATGGCTGAATGGCATCACTGACTTGATGGACGTGAGTCTGAGTGAACTCCGGGAGTTGGTGATGGACAGGGAGGCCTGGCGTGCTGCGATTCATGGGGTCGCAAAGAGTTGGACACGACTGAGCGACTGAACTGAAGTTTATTCCTAGATATTAATTCTTTTTGTTGCAATGGTGAATGAGATTGATTCCTTAATTTCTCTTTCAGACAAAGAGCTATGAACCTATGGACACGGTGGGAAGAGTTGAGGGAGAAGGGGAGATGTACGGAGAGAGTAACATGGAAATTCACAATACCATACGAAAGATAGCCAGCCGGTGGGAATTCGCCATATGACTCAGGGAACTCAAACAGGGCCCTGCAGCAGGCGGCAGGCAGGAGGGTAGGGTCGGGAGGGAGGTGGGAGGGTGGGGACATGGGTGTGCCTATGGCTGATTCTTGTTTATGAACGACAGGAAACCACAAAATTCTGTACAGCAATTAGCTTTCAATTAAAAAATTAAAAAGTAAATAAAAACAAACGAACAAACAAAAAAAAATAAAATTACGTGCTCACACAATGTATCCTTATCTTCCTTCTCCCTACTTAGTATACTGCAGCTGTCATTACCCTACATGTAAAGGTACACAGACTTTACACAGTGACTAGTTTTACTTTCATTGCGATGTGGGGTTATTTGTGAACTACACTCACTATACTCCTCTGACGCGCCAGTAAACTGAGAGGAAACCGTTACCTGTTTACACATATCCAAGCAGTACCTTGGAGGTAGGCTGTCCGTCACTCTTGGTGTCTTGTGCATGGGTCCAATTCCATGTCACCTGGGGAGGCTGTAAGATGATTTCTTCTGGAAACAACACTTTTAAAACAAGACAGCATGAGAAGGCAGACATTACTGAGAAGCTGAGAAAGGTGAGAAGACATGCACATTTGTGTGCTCCCCTGCCCCCTGCTCTGGGTCTGCTCCTCAGCCGCAGCGTAAGGCCAGCACCGCATGTTCTCTGCAACCATGCCATGCTCGTGTTCATTTGTAGCGCACAAACGAGTTATATTAAGATGGGGAGACAGAGTACAATCATTTCATTGTTAATAATTTAAGCGTACTATTTCTACAAATTTGAAATTGTCAGAAAACACTGAACCTCCCCAACAGAAAAAACACTGGCTCTCAGAATTTCCATTCACTTCTAATGTATGGCTGAAGAAACGGATTGACACAAAATTCTACAGGAAGCTTCTAAAAGACTACAGGAAGATGTAACACCATCATCCCCCAAAGTGGTACCTTTCACCCCCAAGTGGATGACCTGTTCAAGTGCAAAGTGGCACCGTCTGCTGGTGGTCCTGCAGAGGAGAAAGCAACACGGGTCAGCGCCAGGGGCCTTAGCAGACGGGCGCCCAGAGCCCCGGCTGGGCAGCATAGCAGCCCGCCAGCCATGAGGCTGCAACCAGCATGCCAAGAGTTCACCGGGAAAACCTCCAGCGTGTCAGCGTAGCAGGGATGCCCTCCCTTCTGGGACTATCTCTGTTTTAATGTATAAAGTGAACAAGGAGAAAAAAGAGAAAATAGAGCCTGTGAAGTGTCAGAGAGATAGTAACAATGCTGCATCAGTAGGAAAGTATTAGGTTGGTGAAAAAGTAATTTTGGTTTTGCACTGTTGAACTTTGCCATTTGATACTGGAACACATTCTTAAATAAATGCAGTTATGTTATACATCATTTTAATGAACTTTTCTCGCTTTATGTCTTTTTTGTTACTGACTTACTACTTCTTTATTTTTGATTATGGAAATAATGTTTGACAAGAAGCACATTTGAGCAACTTTCTTATTCAAGTTCAGAATGGGTCATAAAGCAGCAGAGATAACTCACAACATCAACAGCTCACTTGGTCTCGGAACGTTAATGAATGTACAGTGCAGTCGTGGCTCAAGGAGTTTTACAAAGATGACGAGAGCCCTGAAGACGGGGAGCACAGCGGCTGGCCCTTGGAAGCTGACAACAACCGAGAGCCACCATCGAGGCGGGTCCTCTCACGCGAGAAGCGGCCAAGGAGCTCCGCGTCGCCCATCCTACGGGTGCTCAGCCCTCGAAGCAGATGGGAAAGGCGAAGAAACCTGGTAGGTGGGCGCCTTACGAGCTGACTGAAAATCAAAATCATCGTTCTACGCAACAACAAACCATTTCCCGGTCAGACAGTGATATGTGACAAAAGGTAGATTTTATATGACAACCAGCAATGCCCAGCTCAGTGGCTGGGCCAAGAAGCTCCAAAGCAATTCCCAAAGCCAAACTCGCACCAAAAAAGGTCGCGGCCCCTGTTCTGCCATCTGCTGCCTGTCTGATCCCCTACAGCTTTCCAAATCCTGGCTAAACCATTACACCTGAGAAGTGTGCTCAGCAAGTGGATGAGGTGCACCAAAAACTGCAATGCCTGCAGCTGCTATTGGCCAACAGAAAGGGCCCAATTCTCCACGACAACGCCCTCATATATCATACAACCAATGCTTCAAAAGTTGAATGAACTGGGCTGCAAAGTTTTGCCTCTTCTGCCATTTTCACCAGACCTCTTGCCAACCAGCTACGTCTTCTTCAAGCATCTTGGTAACTTTTTGCAGGGGAAACACTTCCACAACCAAGAGGAAGCAGAAAATGCTTTCCTAGAGTTCATCAAATCCCGAAGAATCGATTTTTGCACTACAGGAATACACAAACATTTCTCGCTGGCAAACATGTATTGATTTTAATGGTTCCTATTTCAACTAATAAACATGTGTTTGAGTCTAGTCATAATGATTTAAAATTCACAGTCTGAAACTGCAATCATGTTTGCACCAATCTAGTAACTTTCAGCTTCCTGCGTGGATCAGTGGTTAAGAGTCTGCCTTGCAATGCAGGGGACACTGGTTCAATCCCTGGCCCAGGAAGATCCCACCTGCCGTGGGGCAACTAAGTCCATGCACCACAGCTACTGAGCCCTTGAGCCTAGAACCCGTGCTCTGCAGAGAGGCCACCACAATGCGAAGTCTGCAGCACCGCAGCTAGAGAGTAGCCCCTGCTCACCCCAACCAGAGAAAGCCCGAGCTCAGCAGCAAAGACCCAGCACAGCCAAAAGTACGCAAAAGTTTTTTAAAGGGAAGTAACTGATGGTGAAGACTCACTCTTATGAAATTTATTCAAAATAGTTAAAAGATACACTGAGGCATGTTAAAAATTTTTCGAGTTTATTAGAGCAAAAACTGATTACAATCAGGCAGTCAGGCAGTCCAAACCGCAGACACAAAGGAGCATGAGGAGCTGCTCAGACAGAAGGCTTTAGCAGGCAGGGAGGAGCGGGCATGAGCAAGGGGCTGAGGCTGGAAGGGCACCGCGATCACCGAGAATGGGAAGGGGACCTGGAAGAAACGCATGACTCAGCCACTTTGCTGTGCACTGGAGACTGACACAGTCCTGCAAATCAACCCTGCTGCAAGGAAAACAAGATGCCTGCTGCCCCTGAACTGGACCTAAAGGGCCCATCATGCCATCCTGACCAAACTCTCAACAGGCTCTCTGTAGAAACTGACAGGCTGAATCTAAAATCCCCAAGGACTGCCAACGTGTAGGACAGCGCCATCCTGCAGAAGAGGGAGTCACTGGAGGCTGTCCCCTCGACTCTATGACCTACCACAAGGGCACCAGAAATAGACTCTGTGGTGTGGCTGTGAGACAGACACACACATCCGTGGAGCAGAACAGAGAGCTTAGGAGCAGATCCACAGGCACAGGCCAACTGGCTTTCAAAAAGGTGAAAAGGTCACTCACTGGACAAAGGATAGTCTGTCTTTTCAACAAACGGTGCTGGGACAGCTGGATGCCCTCTGCCCCTGGTCAACCCATACCTTGCATCATCCATAAAAACGAAATAGATCATAGACATAAATACAAAACTTCAAGCTGTAAAATTTCTATTATAGAAGAAAACAGGAGGAAACCCTTATGACCTTGAGTTTGGCAGACTTCTTAAACGTGTCACCGAAAGTATTTTCCATCAAAGAAAAACTGGTACACTGAACGTCATCAAAATTAAGGATTTCTGCTATTCAAAAGGCACTGCTAAGAACAATGAGAACACAAGCCACAGTCTGAGAAAACACTTGCAAAAAACACACCTCATGAAGGGCTTGCACTGAGAATACGTGAACAGTTCTCTAGACAAACAAAGCAAATGACGGAGGCTATGACCCACAGACAGGAGCAGGCGCTCTCCCCAAGGCCAGGTGATGCCAGCAAGCGCTGGCCATCAGAGCAAGGACCGCTGAGACCACAGGAGCTGCACAGCTCACACCACCACGAGCAGCAGCAAGACCGACCATCCAGCGGCTGTGAGCTTCTGGGGCAAGTGGAGCCTCACACACGCTGGTGGGCACACAGGCAGTGCAGCCACGGGAGGAGGGCCTGGCGGTGTCTCTGGATGCCCAGTGTACACCAGCGGCTGTACACAGCTGTGGCACTGCCAGGCGCTTACCCAAGAGAAGGGAAAACGCCTGTGCACACGGACTCTCAGGCATGATCCTCACAGCAGCTTCGTCTGTGACGGCCACGATCAGAAAACAAGCAAGCGTCCAACCACAGGTGCCTGGATTAGTGAGCTAGGGTATGATCTTATAAGGGAATATTATTCATAAAAAGGAATGAATTCATGCAAAAGTAAGGCTGAATCCCAAGATAATTAGCTGAGTGAAAGATGCCAGGCAAAAAGAGAGTAGGTCCTGTATGTTTCCAATTAACGTAAATTCTATGAAATGAAAACGAGCCTCTGGAGACTGGGCAATGGGGCACAGACAAGGCACGACAGGGCACCAGGAAACACCTGCGGAGCCAGACCCACCGGGGTCTTCACTGTGAGATGGATCCAACGGGCATGCAAATGTCAAAATCATGAGACTGTACACTTTAAACAGGCATAACATTTTATGATCACTGTATCTCAGGAAGCCTACTTTTCTAAGGAGGAAAAACGCTTGTGAAGGAGCATAAGGGGGGCCATCTGTGCTTCGAGAGGCCTGGCCTCCTGGTTCTGTCTCACCTGCGGCACTGCCATGTTGTCTATCCTCTCATTCTCCAAAACAAGTAGGAAATACAGGTTTCCTCAAGTGTGAAATGATCTCATGTTGAGTAACTTAATTTGTTGCTACTGTTCAGTTGCCCACTTATATCCGACTCCTTGAACATCCATGGACTGCAGCATGCCAGGCTTCCCTGTCCTAAAATCTGTTACTACTTCCACTGTTTCCCCATCTATTTCGCATGAAGTGATGGGACCGGATGCCATGATCATCGTTTTCTGAATGTTGAGATTGAAGCCAACTTTTTCATTCTCCTCTTTCACTTTCATCAAGAGGCTCTTCAGTTCCTCTTCGCTTTCTGCCGTAAGGGTGGTGTGATCTGCCTATCTGAGATTATTGATATTTCTCCTGGCAATCTTGATTCCAGATTGTGCTCCATCCAGTCCAGCGTTTCTCATGACGTACTCTGCATATAAGTTAAATAAGCACGGTGACAAGAAACAGCTTTGACGGTCTCCTTTTCCTATTTGTAACCAGTCTGTGGTTCCATGTCCAGTTCTAACTGTGGCTTCCTGACCTGCATTCAGATTTCTTAGGAGACAGGAAAGGTGGTCTGGTATTCCTACCTCTTTAATAATTTTCCACAGTTTGTTGTGATCCACACAGTCAAAGGCTTTGGCATAGTCAATAAAGCAGAAGTAGATGCTTTTCTGGAACTCTCTTGCTTTTTCCATGATCCAGCGGATGTTGGCAATTTGATCTCTGGTCCCTCTGCCTTTTCTAAATTCAGCCTGAACCTCTGGAATTTCTCAGTTCATGTGCCGCTGAAACCTCACTTGGAGAATTTTGAGCATTACTTTACTAGGGTGTAGGGGCTCCCCTACACTCTAGTGGCTCAGATGGTAAGGCATCAGCCTGCAATGCGGGAGACCCAGGTTCGATCCCTGGGTCAGGAAGATCCCCTGGAGAAGGAAATGGTAACCCACTCCAGTACTCTTGCCTAGAAAATCCCACGGACAGAGGGGCCTGGTAGGCTACAGTCCATGGGGTCGCAAAGAGTCGGACACGACTGAGCAACTTCATTCACTCATTTTATTAGAGTGTGAGATGAGTGCAATTGTGCGGTAGTTTGAGCATTCTTTGGCATTGCCTTTCTTTGGGATTGAAATGAAAACTGACCTTTTCCAGTCCTGTGGCCACTGCTGAGTTTTCCAAATTTGCTGGCATATTGAGTGCAGCACTTCCACAGCATCATCTTTTAGGATCTGAAATAGCTCAACTGGAATTCCATCACCTCCACTAGCTTTGTTCGTAGTGATGCTTCCTAAGGCCCACTGACATCACATTCCAGGATGTCTGGCTCTAGGTGAGTGATCACGCCATCGTAGTTACCTGGGTCACGAAGATCTTTTTTGTATAGTTCTTGGGTGTATTCTTGCCACCTCTTCTTAATATCTTCTACTTCTGTTAGGTCCATACCATTTCTGTCCTTTATTGAGCCCATCTTTGCATGAAATGTTCCCTTGGTATCTCTAATTTTCTTGAAGAGATCTCTAGTCTTTTCCATTCTATTGTTTTCCTGTACTTCTGTGCAGTGATCCCTGAGTAAGGCTTTCTCATCTCTCCTTGCTATTCTTTGGAACTCTGCATTCAAATGGGTATATTTTTCCTTTTCTCTTTTGCCTTTAGCTTCTTTTCTTTTCACAGCTATTTTAAGGCCTCCTTAGACAACCACTTTGTCTTTCTGCATTTCTTTTTCTTGGGGATGGTCTTGATCCCTGCATCCTGTACAACGTCATGAACCTCCATCCCTAGTTCTTCAGGCACTCTATCAGATCTAATCCCTTGAATGTATTTCTCACCTTGACTGTATAATCATAAGGGATTTGATTTAGGTCATACTTGAATGTTCTAGTGGTTTTCCCTACTTTCTTCAATTTAAGTCTGAAGTCGGCAATAAGGAGTTCATGATCTGAGCCGTACTCAGCTCCGGGTCTTGTTTTTGCTGACTATACAGAGTTTCTCCATCTTTGGCTGTAAAGAATATAATCAATCTGATTTCGGTATTGATCATCTGGTGACGTCCATGTGTAGAGTCTTCTCTTGTTACTGGAAAAGGGTGTTTGCTATGACCAGTGCATTCTCTTGCCAAAACTGTTAACCTTTGCCCTGCTTCATTTTGTACTCCAAGGCCAAACTTGCCTGTTACTCCAAGTATCTCTTGACTTCCTACTTTTGCATTCCAGTCCCCTATGATGAAAAGCACATTTTTTTTTTTTTGGGGGGGGGGTGTTAGTCCTAGAAAGTCTTGTAGGTCTTCACAGAACTGTTCAACTTCAGCTTCTTCAGCATTAGTTGGGGCATAGACTTGGATTACTGTGATAATGAATGATTTGCCTTGGAAATGAACACAGATCCTTCTGTTGTTTTTGAGATTGCACCCAAGTACTGCATTTCAGACTCTTTTGTTGACTATGAGGGCTACTCCATTTCTTCTAAGGGATTCTTGCCCACGGTAGTAGATATAATGGTCATCTGAGTTAAATTCACCCATTCCAGTCCTTTTTAGTTCACTGATTCCTAAAATGTCAATGTTCACTCTTGCGATCTCCTGTTTGATCACTTCCAATTTACCTTGATTCATGGATCTAACATTCCAGGTTCCTATGCAATACTGTTCTTTAGAGCATCAGACTTTACTTTCATCACCAGTCACATCCAAACCTGGGCTTTGTTTTTGCTCTGGCTCCATCTCTTCATTCTTTCTGGACCTGACCTGCCTCCTGAGAAATCTGTATGCAGGTTAAGAAGCAACAGTTAGAACTGGACATGGAACAAGAGACTGGTTCAAAATTGGGAAAGGAGTACATCAAGGCTGTATATTGTCACTCTGCTTGTTTAACTTACCTGCAGAGTACATCATGAGAAATGCTGGGCTGGATGAAAACCAAGCTGGAATCAAGATTGCTGGGAGAAATATCAATAACCTCAGATATACTGATGACACTACCCTTATGGCAGAAAGCAAAGAGGAACTGAAGAGCCTCTTGATGAAAGTGAAAGAGAGTGAAGAAGTTGGCTTAAAACTCAGCATTCAGAAAACTAAGATCATGGCATCACTTCACGGCAAATAGATGGTGAAACAATGCAAACAGTGACAGACTTTATTTTTGGGAGCTCCAAAATCACTACAGATGGTGATTGCAGCCATGAAATTAAAAGATGCTTACTCCTGGAAGGAAAGTTAAGACCAACATAGACAGCATATTAAAAAGCAGAGACGTTAACTCTGCCGACAAGTCTGTCTAGTCAAAGCTATGGTTTTTCCAGTGGTCATGTATGGATGTGAGAGTTGGGCTATAAAGAAAGCTGAGCACCAAAGAATTAATGCTTTTGAACTGTGTGTTGGAGAAGACTCTTGAGAGTCTCTTGGACTGCAAGGAGATCAAACCAGTGAATCTCAAAGGAAATCAGTCCTGAATATTCATTGGAAGGACTGATGCTGAAGCTGAAGCTCCAGTACTTTGGCCACCTGATGCGAAGAGCTGACTCACTGGAAAAAGACCCTGATGCTGGGAAAGATTGAAGGCAGGAGGAAAAGGGACGACAGAGGATGAGATGGTTGGATGGCATCACTGACTCCATGGACGTGAGTTTGAGCAAGCTCTGGGAGCTGGTGATGGACAGGGAGGCCTGGCGTGCTGTGGTCCATGGGGTCGCAAAGAGTCAGACACGAATGAGCGACTGAACTGGACTGAACTGAACTGAACTGGCCATGAAGTGATGGGACAGGATGCCACAATCTTAGTTTTTTGAATGTTGAGTTTTAAGCCAGTTTTTTCACTCTCCTCCTTCACACTCATCAAGAGGCTCTTTAGTTCCTCTTTATTCTCTGCCATTAGAGTGTTATCATCTGCATATCTAAGGTTGTTGGTATTTCTGCTGGCAATCTTGATTCCAGCTTGTGATTCTTTCAGTCCTGCATTTCGCATGACGTACTCTTCATACAAGTTAAATAAGCAGGGTGACAATATATAGCCTTGACGTACTCCTTTCTCAATTTTGAACTAGTCCATTGTTTCATGTCTGGTCTTAACTGTTGCTTTTTGACCTGCACAGAGGTTTCTCAGGAGACAGGTAAGGTGGTCTGGTATTCCCATCTCTTTAGGAATATTCCACAATTTGTTATAATCCACAGAGTCCAAGGTTTTAGTGTAGTCAAAGAAACAAGATTTTTTCTTCAACTCCCTTGCTTTCTCCAGGATCCAACGAATATCTGCAATTTGATCTCTGTTTCCTTTGCCTCTCTGAAACCCAGCTTGTACATCTTGGAAGCTGTCGGTTCATGTACTGCTGAAGCCTAGATTGAAGGATTTTGTGAAATGAGTGCAACTGTACAGTAGTTTGAACATTCTTTGATATTGCTCTTCTCTGGGGCAGTAACTTAGTGTAGACCATCAAAAAATTATCTGGGAGGAAAAAAAGAAATAAACCAGAAGAAAATAGATAAAAGAATAAAAAAGGGGGAAAAAAGAACAACAAAAAAAAAGGAAACAAAAACTTTTCTGGCGCGAGCGGAACCTCTGTGTGGTGAAGTGCCCCCGGGCTTTCTCACTTGCTTGTGGCGGGCGCCCGGCCCGCTTCGCGCCCCACCTGGACGATGCTGAGTCAAGAAGCCTCCCAGGGTCCTGAGCCTCTTCCTGCCCCCTCTCTCTCCTGGGCTCAGATCCGCCAGCGCTCCCCCCCCCCCCCCCCCCCTCCTTCTACTACAGCCTGCCAGGCTTCTCTGTCCATGAAATCTCCCAGGCAACAATATTGGAGTGGGTTGCCATTCCCTTCTCCAGGGGATCTTCCTGACCCAAAGATCGAACCTGCATGTTCTCCATTTGCGGGCAGATTCTTTACAACTGAACCACCAGGGAAGACCAGACATGAAAAGCACTAATGTACAAAAGCTCAGGCGCATTTTACTATAAAAACTACCACCTTTTGTTACTCAAAAGATACTTTAAGAAGTGAGAAATCAAGTAACAAACTCACAGAAGTTATCTGTAATGCACGAATTTAAGAAAGGTCTATATAAAGAATACAGAGAGAACTCCTACAAATAACAGAAATCAAACTACTCAATAAAAGACATGAGCAAGCATTTAAGAGATGAAAGAACTTTACAGCCAACAAACAGGGAGATCCCTAAGCTCAGACATCATCAGAGAAACATGCCTCATGACCACAGCAGACACCTACAAGGCTGGCATCAATTCAGATGTTTCCCAAAACCAGGAGGGTGGCCTTGGGGGTCGCTTCTCCCAGCACGTGTAGCACTGGAACAGGAACAGCCCCCACCTGCGACCCCCATCCTAAGTGTGCAGCCAAGGGAACCTGGGGGAGTGTGTGTACACCAGGAGAGAGTAGGCAGCCACAGCAGCGCAGCTGGCACACAGACGAGCAGAGCACACGGGGGCACGAGCATGCCGAAAACCTGGTGTGTGAAGCTCACGTCGGTGCACACACAGCTCCAGAGGCCACAGGCTGCCAGTGTAGAGCAGCTACAGCCAACACACACACCTTCCTGTGTGCGTGTGCGTGCGCATGAGCACAGACACAGACTATTCTTTAAAAAAGCAAAGAGAAACACAAAACCCCAGCTAACAGCGGGGGGCTCAGTGGAGGAAGGGAAGAGGTGGCTGGTGACACACTGACGAGGGGTGAGAGGGAGCAGTGGCGGTGGTGACCGAGCTTGCGGATTCTCCCTTCGGGGTCAAGAAGGAACGGACGTGCAAATGTTTGCAGCTTGGTCTGTTACAGACGTGCGCCGACCAGGCTGTGACCACACAGACGGGCGGAGCGCCACCTGCAGCACCCAGGCTGCACCGAGGCGTCCAGGGGCCGAGCAAAGGGGAGAAGCCCCCCTCAAACAGGGAGGGTCCCTGAAGCATTACCTGTTGTATGTAAATTCCACGTCCATAGGTTCAAAGTTATATGCTTGTTCAAATTCTGGATTAAGTTTAAGAGTTACGTCTTCTTCATGTATCTAAAAAGAAAAATATTTTACTTCTCATCTTTATGTTTGCTTTAGACAATCCTCTACTCATAGTCACAACTCATCATCAAAATCCATCCTGTAGATCAGAGCTAAAATCTGATATCTGAAATGTGTGCAAAAATATTGGAAAGACTGCTTCAGCGTGCCGCTGCCCCGCCAGCCGCACTAGCACAGCTGCCGACTCCTCCCCCTCTGCACTCTCCTCGGGGCTCAGACAGTGCATGCTGGAGGCAGGCTGCCACCTCCAAAGCAGACAGTGGGTGACCACTAACAGCAGGGTGTGCTGACCACAAAAGTGCCTCATGGACAACATTCCAAAACCCCCTTCCAGCAGGACAGGGAAGATGTGTATAAGAGACAGGCTCTGCTGCCTCTGCCCCCCCAGACCGCCCCCTCACTGAGATCCACATTCTCTCCTTCCTCTGTGAGCTTCCCACCTTCTGTTTCAGAGCAACAAGCCCTCAGACACCCCCATTCACCAGCACTCCGCCTGCTGTACCAGCTCAGCACCAAGGAGGATGTGCCCCTGCCCCAGGGACCATGGCCTCCAGACCGCGTGCAAAGCCGCGTCCCCACGAGTCACTCGTGCTCCTGGTCAGCACCCAACAAGGGAGGACCCTGCGCCCCGGGCGCCTCCTCACTCACTGGCCCCTCTGTCCTGTCTGTTCTGCTTTCATAGGCAAACACCCAAGAGGCCGACTCCACATCTGCACCATCCATTCAGCCTCAAGACATTTCCATCTGGCTGCATTCCAAACACCGAGCGCTCTTATATCAGATGTGAAAAGCATGCTTGTGTGCTCAGTCGCACAGTCTTGTCTGACTCTGTGACCCCATGGACTACAGCCTGCCAGGCTTCTCTGTCCATGAAATCTCCCAGGCAACAATATTGGAGTGGGTTGCCATTCCCTTCTCCAGGGGATCTTCCTGACCCAAAGATCGAACCTGCATGTTCTCCATTTGCGGGCAGATTCTTTACAACTGAACCACCAGGGAAGACCAGACATGAAAAGCACTAATGTACAAAAGCTCAGGCGCATTTTACTATAAAAACTACCACCTTTTGTTACTCAAAAGATACTTTAAGAAGTGAGAAATCAAGTAACAAACTCACAGAAGTTATCTGTAATGCACGAATTTAAGAAAGGTCTATATAAAGAATACAGAGAGAACTCCTACAAATAACAGAAATCAAACTACTCAATAAAAGACATGAGCAAGCATTTAAGAGATGAAAGAACTTTACAGCCAACAAACAGGGAGATCCCTAAGCTCAGACATCATCAGAGAAACATGCCTCATGACCACAGCAGACACCTACAAGGCTGGCATCAATTCAGATGTTTCCCAAAACCAGGAGGGTGGCCTTGGGGGTCGCTTCTCCCAGCACGTGTAGCACTGGAACAGGAACAGCCCCCACCTGCGACCCCCATCCTAAGTGTGCAGCCAAGGGAACCTGGGGGAGTGTGTGTACACCAGGAGAGAGTAGGCAGCCACAGCAGCGCAGCTGGCACACAGACGAGCAGAGCACACGGGGGCACGAGCATGCCGAAAACCTGGTGTGTGAAGCTCACGTCGGTGCACACACAGCTCCAGAGGCCACAGGCTGCCAGTGTAGAGCAGCTACAGCCAACACACACACCTTCCTGTGTGCGTGTGCGTGCGCATGAGCACAGACACAGACTATTCTTTAAAAAAGCAAAGAGAAACACAAAACCCCAGCTAACAGCGGGGGGCTCAGTGGAGGAAGGGAAGAGGTGGCTGGTGACACACTGACGAGGGGTGAGAGGGAGCAGTGGCGGTGGTGACCGAGCTTGCGGATTCTCCCTTCGGGGTCAAGAAGGAACGGACGTGCAAATGTTTGCAGCTTGGTCTGTTACAGACGTGCGCCGACCAGGCTGTGACCACACAGACGGGCGGAGCGCCACCTGCAGCACCCAGGCTGCACCGAGGCGTCCAGGGGCCGAGCAAAGGGGAGAAGCCCCCCTCAAACAGGGAGGGTCCCTGAAACATTACCTGTTGTATGTAAATTCCACGTCCATAGGTTCAAAGTTATATGCTTGTTCAAATTCTGGATTAAGTTTAAGAGTTACGTCTTCTTCATGTATCTAAAAAGAAAAATATTTTACTTCTCATCTTTATGTTTGCTTTAGACAATCCTCTACTCATAGTCACAACTCATCATCAAAATCCATCCTGTAGATCAGAGCTAAAATCTGATATCTGAAATGTGTGCAAAAATATTGGAAAGACTGCTTCAGCGTGCCGCTGCCCCGCCAGCCGCACTAGCACAGCTGCCGACTCCTCCCCCTCTGCACTCTCCTCGGGGCTCAGACAGTGCATGCTGGAGGCAGGCTGCCACCTCCAAAGCAGACAGTGGGTGACCACTAACAGCAGGGTGTGCTGACCACAAAAGTGCCTCATGGACAACATTCCAAAACCCCCTTCCAGCAGGACAGGGAGCCATTCAGGGACCCTCCAGCCAAAGCTAGATCCTACATAACAATCCAAGATGAGCAGGATGGAAAATCCCGAGCTGAGGAGGAGCTGAGAGGACAGGAGCAGCAGGCAGCGGGGTCTCTCCCAAGAGCTGGGGGCTGTGACATGAGGCTAACTCTGCCCCTGCTCTTGGCAGAAGCAAACGCAGGCACAGGTCCCTAGTTTTCCCACAGGTCATGACAAATGAAAATAAATCTGTAATCAAAGACCACCAAGCAGACAAGGAATCAAACCACAGAGAGGGTCAACCTGCACCGTCATCAACAGATCGAGGCCCCAGGACATCATGTACTGACGCTGTCGTTTACAGAAACTTCAAAAACCATGAAACAAAAAACCTGGGAAGACCAAGATGAGCAAGCATAGGATAACACAAGGAAACACAACAGGGTGGGCTTACAGAGCTAGAGCCAGGGAGAAGAGGGAAGTGCTCCGTGTGCTCCCCCGGATGGGCAGGCCCTCTTGAGGCGGCAGCTAGGGGAGGCCAGTGCCAGCGCAGCCCAAGGAGGCTCCCAGAAGCATCGTGCCACCTGCCGCACCATCTGGGGGCTCTCGAGGGCCTTGGTGCCTTCAAGGTATGCAGGCCGTGGCGCCGGCCACGGAGTTCGAGAACTGAGTGAAGCAACGGCCTGGGACCCAAGACAGCCCTAGCTTCACCGGGCAGCCCAGCACTCAGGAGCGGTGGCTCCATGGACGGCCCTGCAGGAGGATCAGCAGGGGGGCCCTCACACCCCGAGGCCGGCACTTGCAGCTTCAGCTCCGGACCCTCCAGCTAGTGGTGCTGGCCGTTCCCCCAACCAGCCTGGGGGTAGGCTCTCACCCCTGACATCTCTGGCCCTGCTTCTGCTGAGGGTTTAGTCTACAGAATGGCCCCAAGGGGCATGACCAGTCTACCCTCTGGGATACATTCAGAACACTCAAATCTTAGTAAATGCAACCCTTCTGAGTGATACCCATGTGACACCCTGATATCCACGTGATAACAGGTGAGCATGCTGTTCATGGCTGGAAGTGATAGGATTTTTTCAGTTACAAAATTCTCTTTATGCATCACACTTATTTAAATATTCACTTGATCCCTGATTTTCTAAAATGCCGTCAACACCCAGGGGACCTGCTCCCCCATCCCCAAGGCAGGTGGGTCACCTCTCTGAGTGTTCTGCTGGGCCAGCCCCACATGGACTGACTAATAGCGGCCTCTCACCTCAACCACGTAGCCGATGTATTCAATCACGTGTCCATTGTACTCTTGGGTTTTTAAAATCAGTTTATCACCTAGTTAAAAAACACATTACCACATATAAAACTACAAACTCAATAAACTTTGCTGCTGCTATACTGTAAAATAAAACACTCTGAAAAAGTGGAATAAGCGAAAAAACATTATGGGTCAATGGCTTAAAAAAACGTTAATGTGCTGAGAGAGATACCCAAAGCAAAGGCAACTCGTGCGACGAAAGTGCTGCCAGTTAAAATATTCTGTTCCGTGACTGTGTTCGATGTTTGCCAGTCCACCGAGGAAAACACGACACGTAACAACCCACCTGCATACAGAGAAGGCCTGCTTTCAGCCAATCCTGGGACCTCCAGAACTAGCAGATCCCCGTTTCTTTTCAAAGTGACCCCACTCATATTATACTCCTTCAGTTCTATTTCTGCATGAATCTCCTCCAGCCAGAGCAAAGTTGAAAACTTCTCCTTATAGTTTGACATGTTTAAAAGCTGGAAAACAAGGCAGCCTGTTAGCGAGAGCAGAGCAATACTCTATACATATCCATGTCAGGAAGCCAACGGCGCTGACTAGACAGGCTTCAAATGCTGGTGACTAGGCAAGCGCAGGGCGGCAGCCTTGAGACAGGGAGCCATCTGAGTGAGCCCCACAACCACCCAGCTCCTACCCAGACAGAGCTGCCAGGCTCAGCACAGAGTGAGCCCAGGCAGCCTCGCAGTCTCTGTGCTGAGGGGGTGGGGCTGCGGGTCCCAGGAGGCTGAATGCCAGGGAAAAGTTGCAGTGCAGTGATCTGGAGCTTCCCAGGGGCCCATGAGCACATGAGTGTGAGAAGCTATGCCAGACGCGTGGGGCGGGGGCGGCGAGGGGCTCCTCAGCCTCCACATGGCTGACACCAGGGTGGCTGGCCTGTGCAGCAGGGCTGAGCTGCGCAGGGCACGGCAGTGAGTAGCATCTCTGGCCTCCACCCACTGGAGGCTGCAGGCATGCTCAGTCGTGACAACCAAAAGTGTCTCTTGGGGGAAAGTTTGCCTGCTGAGAGCCACTGGGTTGGAAAGAACAATTCCCAGAGCTCACACAGGGCTGAGATGCTGCAGGCCCCCTAGCCTAAAGAGAAAGGCCTGAGATACAGGGGCACTGGGCACGGGACTCAGAAGGGGTCAGCTCAGTCCAGTCCAGTTGCTCAGTCGTGTCCGACTCTCTGCGACCCCATGAATCGCAGCACGCCAGGCCTCCCTGTCCATCACCAACTCCCGGAGTTCACTCAGACTCACGTCCATCGAGTCCGTGATGCCATCCAGCCATCCTGTCCCCTTCTCCTCCTGCCCCCAATCCCTCCCAGCATCAGTCTTTCCCAATGAGTCAACTCTACTCATGAGGTGGCCAAAGTACTGGAGTTTCAGCTTCAGCACCATTCCCTCCAAAGAAATCCCAGGGTTGATCTCCTTCAGAATGGACTGGTTGGATCTCCTTGCAGTCCAAGGGACTCTCAAGAGTCTTCTCCAACACCACAGTTCAAAAGCATCAATTCTTCGGGGCTCAGCCTTCTTCACAGGCCATCTGTCACATCCATACATGACCACAGGAAAAACCATAGCCTTGACTAGACGGACCTTAGTCGGCAAAGTAATGTCTCTGCTTTTGAACATACTATCTAGATTGGTCATAACTTTTCTTCCAAGGAGTAAGCGTCTTTTAATTTCATGGCTGCAGTCACCATCTGCAGTGATTTTGGAGCCCAAAAAAATAAAGTCTCACACTGTTTCCACTGTTTCCCCATCTATTTCCCATGAAGTGATGGGACCGGATGCCATGATCTTCGTTTTCCGAATGTTGAGCTTTAAGCCAACTTTTTCACTCTCCTCCTTCACTTTCATCAAGAGGCTTTTTAGCTCCTCCTCACTTTCTGCCATAAGGGTGGTGTCATCAGCATATCTGAGGTTATTGATATTTCTCCCGGCAATCTTGATTCCAGCTTGTGTTTCTTCCAGTCCAGCGTTTCTCATGATGTACTCTGCATAGAAGTTAAATAAGCAGGGTGACAATATACAGCCTTGACGTACTCCTTTTCCTATTTGGAACCAGTCTGTTGTTCCATGTCCAGTTCTAACTGTTGCTTCCTGACCTGCATATAGATTTCTCAAGAGGCAGGTCAGGTGGTCTGGTATTCCCATCTCTTTCAGAATTTTCCACAGTTTATTGTGATCCACACAGTCAAAGGTTTTGGTATAGTAAATAAAGCAGAAATAAATGTTTTTCTGGAACTCTCTTGCTTTTTCCATGATCCATCGGATGCTGGCAATTTGATCTCTGGTTCCTCTGCCTTTTCTAAAACCAGCTTGAACATCAGGGAGTTCAAGGGATCAGCCCTAAGTAAAAACCACTCTGCTCTAATGAGGCTTCAAATGCAGGCTGAAAGTACCCAACTGCTCCCAGCTCACCCAACTGCATCCCAGAACAAAGTTCAAAGCTACTTCCAGGAATAGAAGTACCAACAAAGTAGAATGCAGAATGTTTGTTTAGCATCCAAACAAAGATGACCAGGCACAGAAATAAGCACAAGCCACAGTCTGTAACCAGGAGAAAAACCTATCTACAGAACAATAAAAATGACCCCCGGGAGTAAGTCAGACAGAGAAGGAGAAATAGCCCTTATATGCAGAATCTAAAAAGAAAGGAAACAAACGAACTTATTTACAAAACAGAAAGAGACTGACAGATTTAGAGAAGGAACTTATGGTTACCAGCAGGAAGAATGGGAGGAAGGGATAGTCAGAGCGCTTGGGAGGGGCATGTACACACTGCTGTAAGTGGACAACCAAGGACCTGCTGTAGGGCGCAGGGACTCTGCTCGATGCCGAGGGGGAGGGGCGTCTGGGGGAGAGTGGATCCCTGTACATGCACGGCTGAGTCCCTCCGATGTTCACCTGGCGCTATCACAGCACCACTGATCAGCTAAACTCCAATACGAAATGAAAGGTGCAAAAGGAAAACCAAACCAGCAGCCCTGGGACAGAGCCAGTGCACAGAGTCCTAATACGGCTCTTTCACCCATTTATATGCTTCACGTATTTAACTACACATTCAAAACGTGGAGGGAAAAGACGGAAGTGAGGAGAAAGTTGAGGAAAGACGAAGCATGTGAAGGAGAGAAGTTAAAGTGAAGATGTTAGTCACTCAGCCGTGTCCTACTCTATGCAACCCCATGGACTGTAGCCTACCAGGCTCCTCTGTCCATGGGATTCTCCAGGCAAGGATACTGGAGTGGGTTGCCATTCCCTTCTCCAGGGGATCTTCCGCACCCAGGGATCAAACCTGAGCTTCCTGTATTCTCCTCCTGCATTGCGGGTGGATTCTTTACCATCTGAGCCCCAGGGAAGCCCATTAAGTAGAGATACAGAAGATGTAAAAGACCCTCACTGAACTTGTGGTGGCAATGACTGCAGTGTCTGGAGAGGTTACATGCTGCAGAAGAAACATCAGTGAACTTGAAGACACAGTCACAGCAACTACTCAGAATGCAGCCCAGAGGGCAAAGACGGAGCGAAGCGAAGGGAGCAGCCGGCAGCTTGGGCTAGCTCATGTGGCCGCACTGCCCGTCCCAGGAGCCTGGCGAGCAGGGCAGAAGGAGCACGTGAAGACAGAATGGCCAAGAACCTTGAAGTCTGAGCACTCCAAGTCCAGGTTATCCAATAAGCTCAAGAACCCAAGCCAAGAAACGTGAAGAACTCACAGCGAGGCACGTTGAGAGTTAAATGCCTTAAAACTAGTGCGAACCCTAGAAGGAGGGAGGGGAACATACAGACTCCATACAAAAGAACAAAGGTGAGAAGGAAAGCAGGGCCTCCTGGCCCAGAGGGGTCCTCCCAGACAGGGCAAGGAGGGGCCAGCTGTGCAGGCCCCCAGCAGACAGGAGGTGCCCCAGGAGGGGCCACACTGCAGGGGGAGGTTACAGGGCACAGACGTGCTGAGTGACAGGTGCACCATCTCGGTCCTGCGACGTTACCACTGCTGAAAGGAGCCACTTTCTCCTGGGAACTGCACTCCCGAGGAGGTCCTGTTCTGGCGCCCAGGCCAGGTGACAGGAGGCCCACAGGACAGTCCCGGTCGCTGTACGAGCACCGCCCTGGGAGCCGCTTCTCAGCCCCGGGTTTGCTCTGAGCTCCTTTAGGGCGGGTTTGCTGCGCCGGCCTCAGCTCTGGCCGACAGGCATCACTGCAGCCGCCCCCGGCCTCGCCCGCGGGAGCTGCTCCTTCCCTGCAGTCCGCCTGCCTCGGGTGCTGTCTGCTGCCGGTGCCCTCGCGGCACCCTCACTGCAGGACACAGGGCCCTGCAGACAGAGGCTCCGTCTGTCCATCAGTCTGCCTCAGTGTCAGGCATGCTCCTAGCTGCCACAGAGCCACGGGCTCAAGCTCTCCTTTGACACAGGGCACTGCAGCCTCTCCTCACCCCTTGCCCCGAATCAACACAGGCCAGTCCCCACTCCACTCACCCTCTCCTCAGCCAACAGACCCCCAGGTTCTTGGGAAGACGTCTCCTGGAGACAGGGCCACGCTCCCCTCCTCCCTGCCAGCGAGGCAGACATCTCTGCTCCCCCTGCACACATACAGGCTCCAGCCCTGCCGGGGCTCACTCAGCACTGCCCTGCCCTCGGCCTCCCAGCCCTTCTCCACCCGTCACAGCACACAGGCTGGGAGCAGGCCTCCTCCAGCAGGCGTGAGGAAGCCCGAGCACACACAGCACTGGGAAGCTGAGGAGGGGCCGTCCTGGCAGGGGAGGCCCGAGGGTCGGGGTTGGAGGGGCTGCCCCCTCCCCTCCCCGCTGCTCTGCGTGGCTGCAGGCCTTCCTAGTGCTCAGAGCTCCGGCAGGAGTGGAGAGCTGCTGAGGCTCAGCCACAGAGGAGAAAGGCCAGGTTGGGAGAGGGCATCCCCAGAGCCCTGGTGCATGTAAGTCCATAAGACTGTGAGGATGGATGTCTCCAGAGGGACCCAGCAATGGTCTCCATGCTCAATATTCGAACACTCCCAGTTCCCGGGGTGAAAACCAGCCCACATGACCTCTGAATTCGACAAGGGTTCATCCTGAGCTTGTCAGAAAACAGCTCAAGTGTGGAGAAAAATCAGTGCTTCGCATAAGACATGTTCCTTACCTCCGCAAGCAGCGGTTGGAAGGTCAGGATGTCGATTTTTTGTTCCACACACTTTTTAAGCCTGTCTGGTATCGGGTACTGCGGGAGGAAGCTGGGAAGTTGTCGTCGCGAATTCCTTACAAAAGAGAGTCTCAAGTCAAAAACAATCTGTCCTCACAAGGCACTTTCTATCAGATGTCTTCACTTAGACATCCTCACATCTGTCCATGGGATTCTCCAGGCAAGGATACTGGAGTGGGTTGCCATTCCCTTCTCCAGGGGATCTTCCGCACCCAGGGATCAAACCTGAGCTTCCTGTATTCTCCTCCTGCATTGCGGGTGGATTCTTTACCATCTGAGCCCCAGGGAAGCCCATTAAGTAGAGATACAGAAGATGTAAAAGACCCTCACTGAACTTGTGGTGGCAATGACTGCAGTGTCTGGAGAGGTTACATGCTGCAGAAGAAACATCAGTGAACTTGAAGACACAGTCACAGCAACTACTCAGAATGCAGCCCAGAGGGCAAAGACGGAGCGAAGCGAAGGGAGCAGCCGGCAGCTTGGGCTAGCTCATGTGGCCGCACTGCCCGTCCCAGGAGCCTGGCGAGCAGGGCAGAAGGAGCACGTGAAGACAGAATGGCCAAGAACCTTGAAGTCTGAGCACTCCAAGTCCAGGTTATCCAATAAGCTCAAGAACCCAAGCCAAGAAACGTGAAGAACTCACAGCGAGGCACGTTGAGAGTTAAATGCCTTAAAACTAGTGCGAACCCTAGAAGGAGGGAGGGGAACATACAGACTCCATACAAAAGAACAAAGGTGAGAAGGAAAGCAGGGCCTCCTGGCCCAGAGGGGCCCTCCCAGACAGGGCAAGGAGGGGCCAGCTGTGCAGGCCCCCAGCAGACAGGAGGTGCCCCAGGAGGGGCCACACTGCAGGGGGAGGTTACAGGGCACAGACGTGCTGAGTGACAGGTGCACCATCTCGGTCCTGCGACGTTACCACTGCTGAAAGGAGCCACTTTCTCCTGGGAACTGCACTCCCGAGGAGGTCCTGTTCTGGCGCCCAGGCCAGGTGACAGGAGGCCCACAGGACAGTCCCGGTCGCTGTACGAGCACCGCCCTGGGAGCCGCTTCTCAGCCCCGGGTTTGCTCTGAGCTCCTTTAGGGCGGGTTTGCTGCGCCGGCCTCAGCTCTGGCCGACAGGCATCACTGCAGCCGCCCCCGGCCTCGCCCGCGGGAGCTGCTCCTTCCCTGCAGTCCGCCTGCCTCGGGTGCTGTCTGCTGCCGGTGCCCTCGCGGCACCCTCACTGCAGGACACAGGGCCCAGCAGACAGAGGCTCCGTCTGTCCATCAGTCTGCCTCAGTGTCAGGCATGCTCCTAGCTGCCACAGAGCCACGGGCTCAAGCTCTCCTTTGACACAGGGCACTGCAGCCTCTCCTCACCCCTTGCCCCGAATCAACACAGGCCAGTCCCCACTCCACTCACCCTCTCCTCAGCCAACAGACCCCCAGGTTCTTGGGAAGACGTCTCCTGGAGACAGGGCCACGCTCCCCTCCTCCCTGCCAGCGAGGCAGACATCTCTGCTCCCCCTGCACACATACAGGCTCCAGCCCTGCCGGGGCTCACTCAGCACTGCCCTGCCCTCGGCCTCCCAGCCCTTCTCCACCCGTCACAGCACACAGGCTGGGAGCAGGCCTCCTCCAGCAGGCGTGAGGAAGCCCGAGCACACACAGCACTGGGAAGCTGAGGAGGGGCCGTCCTGGCAGGGGAGGCCCGAGGGTCGGGGTTGGAGGGGCTGCCCCCTCCCCTCCCCGCTGCTCTGCGTGGCTGCAGGCCTTCCTAGTGCTCAGAGCTCCGGCAGGAGTGGAGAGCTGCTGAGGCTCAGCCACAGAGGAGAAAGGCCAGGTTGGGAGAGGGCATCCCCAGAGCCCTGGTGCATGTAAGTCCATAAGACTGTGAGGATGGATGTCTCCAGAGGGACCCAGCAATGGTCTCCATGCTCAATATTCGAACACTCCCAGTTCCCGGGGTGAAAACCAGCCCACATGACCTCTGAATTCGACAAGGGTTCATCCTGAGCTTGTCAGAAAACAGCTCAAGTGTGGAGAAAAATCAGTGCTTCGCATAAGACATGTTCCTTACCTCCGCAAGCAGCGGTTGGAAGGTCAGGATGTCGATTTTTTGTTCCACACACTTTTTAAGCCTGTCTGGTATCGGGTACTGCGGGAGGAAGCTGGGAAGTTGTCGTCGCGAATTCCTTACAAAAGAGAGTCTCAAGTCAAAAACAATCTGTCCTCACAAGGCACTTTCTATCAGATGTCTTCACTTAGACATCCTCACAAAAACCACTGACACCTGGGCTCTGGCCTCGGTCAGTAAAGTGTCACTCCGCTTCGGGACCCGCTCTCCGGGCCTGTCCTCCTGTAGGCGGGAGCAGAGCTGCTCTGCCTGCAACAGAACAGGCCCAATGCCCAGGCACCTCCAGGAACCAGGGAATTCAGAGACATTGTTTCTAAGCTTCCAATGAGCTCAACCGTTCTTTTCCTTCCAGTTTCATGGAGACACTGACAGGTGCACTGAAGACACTGAAGGTGTGCAGTATAATGACCTGACTTACATGCATCAGGAAATAACGACCAGTCACCGTCTCAAGCAAACACAAAGCTGAAGAAAGAGAAAACTCTACTCTTCAGGGTGATGAGAACTCCCAGGTCTTGCTCTGTTAAGCACCTTCATGCAAACAGACAGCAGTGCTGACCCCACTTGTCACGCTGTATGTCACGCCCCCAGGACTTACTCATCTGGTTAACAGCGGTTCGCACCTCTGGCTTCCTTCATTCAATCTCCCTCCCCTAAACCAAACTGGGGACCACAAATCTGATCTCCTTTTCTATGACTTTGTTTTTGATGTATAACTGGCCTACAACACTGTTAGTTCCTATTAGGCAATAGTGATTTGATATTTCTGTACATTTCAAAAGGGATGATCATAGCATAGCTAAGATGTGTCCTTCTGCAAAGATATTATTACACTGTTATTGACTACATTCCCCCCACTGGTGATAGCTACCTATCCACCCACCCATGCATCTATCCACACATCCATCTATCTATCCCTCCCATCCATCCACCCACCTCTCCATCCAGCCAGCCTCCATCCATCCATTTCCACCTTCCATCCAACCACCCATCAATCCATCCATCCATCCATGGTTATTTAAGCTGCTTAAGTACAAACACATTTACACAACCCTGCGTTTTCACTCCCCTTCTCTCCTAATTATCATACTTGACATCTTTTGTATACCCCTTATTTACCGGGCTTCCCAGTCGGCACTGGTGGTGAAGAACTCGCCTGCCAGTGCAGGAGACAGAGAGACGTGGGGTCAGTCCCTAGGTCAGGAAGACCCCCTGGAGAAGGGCGTGCACACCCACTCCAGTATTCTTGCCTGGAGACCCCCAAGGCAGAGGAGCCCAGTGGGCTGCAGTGCCTTGGGTCACCAAGAGCCGGAGTCAGCTGAGCAACCAACGCTGTCACTTAGCTTTGTTGTGGGTACGTATGGTTTTACTGCTTTTGCCTTTTAACCTTATTACTAGCTTTACACAAGGCTGCTTTTACAACCTTTACTATGTATTTTTATTTTTCCTACGAGTTTTCTTTCATAACTTTCACACTTTCTTTTCTGGCCTTTTTTTTGCTTAAAAAAAAAAAAGTCCCTTTAAAGTTTCTTGTAAGGCTGGTTTGGTGATGCTGAATTCTTTCAGCTTTTGCTTGTCTGTAAAGCTTTTGATCTCGTCATCAAATCTGAATGAGAGCCTTGCTGGGTCGTGTTCCTGGGTGTTGGCTTTTCCCTTTCATCCTTTTAAATGTGTCCTGCCACTCCTTTCTGGCCTGCAGATTCTGAGAAGCCTGTTGACTGTCTTGCAGGAGTTCCCTGTGCCTGCTGCTGCTGCTGCTAAGTCGCTTCAGTCATGTCAGACTCTGTGCGACCCCAAAGACAGCAGCCCACCAGGCTCCCCCGTCCCTGGGATTCTCCAGGCAAGAACACTGGAGTGGGGTGCCATTGCCTAGCGTGCTGCTTTTAATATTCTGCCTCTACCTTTTCCCAGGCTAATTACAGTGTGTCTTGCTACATTCCTCCTTGGGCTGATCCTGTCTGTGGCTCCCTGTNAAGACAGCAGCCCACCAGGCTCCCCCGTCCCTGGGATTCTCCAGGCAAGAACACTGGAGTGGGGTGCCATTGCCTAGCGTGCTGCTTTTAATATTCTGCCTCTACCTTTTCCCAGGCTAATTACAGTGTGTCTTGCTACATTCCTCCTTGGGCTGATCCTGTCTGTGGCTCCCTGTGCTTCCTGGACCTGGACGTCTGTTTTCTTTTCGGGGTCAGGAAGCTTTCCCCTGGTGTCTCCTCTTGTGCTCTCTGCCCTTGCCTCTGTCTCTTCTCCCTGTGGGGCCCCTATCCCGTGAACGTCTACACACCTGACGTTGTCCCAGTGTTCTCTTAACCTAGCCTCATTTCTGTTCACTCTTCTCTCTTTCTCCTGTTCTACCTCAGTGATTTCTACCACTCTGTCTCCCAAGCTTGCTGACTCGTTCCTCCATATCATCTAATCCAACGCCGATCCCTTCTAGGGCATTTTCCATTTCAGCTACTTCAGTCTTCGTCTGTTTGGCTCTTTACATTTTCTAACTCTTGTTGAAAACGTCTCACTTCTCGCTGCATTCAGGCATTCTTCTCCCAAGTTCCCTGATCTCTGCCATCATTACCCTGAAATCTCTCGTTCAGGAGGCTTGTCTCCACGTCCCTCAGTTCTTCTGGAGTGTCCCCTGTTCCTGTATTGGGAACACATTCCTCTGTCACCTTGCTCACACTGTTTATTTCTGGCTGCACTGGGTCCTCGCTGCTGCATGCAGGCTCTCTCTGTGGTGAGTGGGGGGCTACTCTCCACTGCAGCAGGAGGGCTTCTCTTGGCAGCGGCTTCCCTCGCTAAGGAGCACAGGCTCTGGGGCACGTAGGTTTCAGTCGCTGCAGCACGCAGGCTCAGTAGTTATGGCTCACAGGCTTAAATGCTCCTTGGCAAGTGGGATCTTCCCAGACCAGAGATTGAACCCATGTCTCCTGCATTGGCAGGCGAATTCTTAACCACTAGAGCACCAGGGAAGCCCTCCTCGGTCACCTTGCGGCCAGCTTGCTGTTTTTATTTCTGAGTATCTGGTGGGGTGGTTACGTTTCCTGACCTTGGGAAAGCGGCCTCTTGTAGATGTCCTATGCACCCAGCAGCACACTCCCCTCTGAGCATCAGAGCCACATGTGCCCTCTATGTGGGCTGACTGCTCAGAGTGGTGGGTGAGGCTGCCCCTGGGCTGGTTGCTCCCAGGCCCTCCCTTGGGTGGAGGCTGCTGGCCACTGGTGGCTGGGGCTGGGTCTTGGAGGGCTTAAAGCAGCCTGTCTGCTGGTTGGGTGGGCAGATGCAGACGCTGGCAGTTCCAAAGGAGCCAGGCCATCAGGACAGGCACTCTTGGTCACTACTTTGATGGTGGGAAACAGATGTTTGTTTTAGGGATGCTCCTGAACAGGAACAATGTGTTAACATTCAAAGTGGAAAAACTGACCAGGGGATTAAATACATGTGCTCCTGCTCTATTTTACTTTTCCAGTTAAGTCAACTTGTAATGAGAAAGCTGCTTGGAGCACCACTGAAGACAGCTGGAGGCTCTAGAAAGCTCCTGTAATTGGAGCCCAGTCCTGAGGACCCACCGCTTGCAGACCATGTGACTTCTTGCTCCTGTGCTCAGCTTCCGTCCCTAGAGCCACCCAACCTGACCACTGTTCACACACCTAGTGACTGGCACTGCTTATTCATTACTACTGACTGTTCAGAGCCAGAAACTGTACATTTAATCCTCGTAACTGGGACTTCCCAATAGTTCAGCGGCTAAGAATCCACCTGCCAATCCAAGGGACGTGGGTTTGATCCCTGCCCTGGGAACTAAGATCTCACATGCTGTGGGGCAACTAAACCCACATGCCACTACTGAGCCCACGTGCTGCAACTGCTGAAGTCAGTGTGCCCCAGGGTCCACGAGAAGCCACTGCAAGGTGAGCCCTCAGCTCTAGGGCCCACAAGAAGCCACTGCCACTACAGCGACTAGAGAAAAGCCCACGGGCAGCAACCAAAAGCCAGTGCACCAAGACAAAGACCCAGCACGGTGGAAAGAAAGGTCCTTACGATCACAGGCAGGGCGGGGGCGCGCCTATCGCTTCACAAGTCAGAGAGGCTGAGAAACTGGGCGGGGATGACGTGGCTCCCTGTGCATGCTGGGAGTCAGTAGTGCTCCAACCCAAGGCCGACAGCACACAACACTCCAACAGTCCTTCCTTCAGCCCACAACTGGAGTCGACGTCCACATCTTATCTTCAATTGTTCCCAGGTAGGGTGTAAGCAGAAACTCAGGGTTTCCCATTACAGAAAAGTAGCACCCATCATCCCAGGGGCTTGGGGCAGCAGCTGAGGCCACAGACCTGCAGGACTAAGTTGTGAAAACCCTCCAGTCTACAGGTCATGATTTTTGGCACCAAACTTAAAAAAGCAAAATCTGCTTTTGAGAGCTTCTGGGGTCTATCACTGCAGATGAGAAAAGGTGGACATAAAGCACTTCCCAGACGCCCTGGTTAGAGGCTGGGTGGCCCCCAACCCCCAGCCACATGTAGATAGCAGGTTACAGGTGTGTTTTTTTAAATTTCACTTTTGAAAGCTGTCACATCTTCAAAAGGCCTTCAAGCAGCCAAGTGATCCTCAAGCTGCCCTTGATAAGTGACACTTGGGTGCTGTGAACAGCTCACAGAGGCTACACCAGCCACGTCTCACTGACCCCTTCCTGCTGGGTGCCCATGTGTGACACAGGCTCTCTTGGAAGGTGGGTGGCTGTGCTGTTGGGAACATGAAGGGTGGCAGCAGCTGAGGGAAAGGGTCAAGTCCTATCCTGCTCTGAGAGTCACCCTGAGACTAGCGGGGGGTCACAGGCCCCCTGCCTGGTCCTCACAGTGTGCCCCCAGGACAATGATGTAAGAGGCTGGACCATAGCTATACCCCTTTATCTGGATGTCTGCCTCCCTTCAACACCACCAATTGCCTGTGTCCCTCACACCGCGATCCCAAGATCTGGGCATGCTTTTTCATTTCTGTTCATGGTACCTTTTCTGTGTGGTCACAACGACTGTGGTTTTGGTGGAAGCTAACACCTGGGAACTTTTAGACTTCTTCCACGAAAAGGGTTCGCGGACAGCTATCAGTGACTCCTCCTCACTTACAACATTTACTTCAAGGTATCGCCCGATTATGAAATTGGAGAAGCAAAGCAGAAGGAGCTCCCTGCAGCGGCCAGAATTCCTGGAAAAACAAGACACAATTTATTGTGTGTTATAAGTTAAGACAGGCAGATCTAACACAACCTCCCTTTTCACTCAGGTTAAGTCACAGAGGTAGCAAACTAGTCACGCTTAGCCTTTATAATTCTTTTACAGGAAAAAAAAAGGGATATTTTACAATAAGTAATGTAACATTTTCCCAAGATAAAATCAGTTCAGTTCAGTCACTCAGTCGTGTCTAACTTTTTGCGACCCCATGAATCACAGCATGCCAGGCCTTCCTGTCCATCACCAACTCCTGGAGTCCACACAAACCCATGTCCACTGGGTCAGTGATGCCATCCAACCATCTCATCCTGTGTCATCCCCTTCTCCTCCTGCCCTCAATCTTTCTCAGCATCAGGGTCTTTTCAAATGAGTCAGCTCTTCACATTAGGTGGCCAAAGTATTGGAGCTTCAGCTTCGACATCAGTCCTTCCAATGAACACCCAGGACTGATATCCTTTAGGATGGACTGGTTAGATCTCTGTGCAGTCCAAGGGACTCTCAAGAGTCTTCTCCAACAACACAGTTCAAAAGCATCAATTCTTCGCTGCTCAGCTTTCTTTACAGTCCAACTCTCACATCCATACATGACCACTGGAAAAACCATAGCCTTGACCAGATGGACCTTTGTTGACAAAGTAATGTCTCTGCTTTTCAATATCCTGTCTAGGTTGGTCATAACTTTCCTTCCAAGTAGTGAGTGTCTTTTAATTTCATGGCTGCAATCACCATCTGCAGTGATTCTGGAGCCCAGAAAAATAAAGTGAGCCACTGTTTCCCTATCTATTTGCCATGAAGTGATGGGACTGGATGCCATGATCTTAGTTTTCTGAATGTTGAGCTGTAAGCCAACTTTTTCACTCTCTTCTTTCACTTTCATCAAGAGGCTTTTTAGTTCTTCTTCACTTTCTGCCATAAGGGTGGTGTCATCTGCATAGCTGAGGTTATTGATATTTCTCCCGGCAATCTTGATTCCAGGTTGCAGCCCAGCGTTTCTCATGATGCCACTCTGCAGGTAAGTTAAATAAGCAGGGTCACAATATACAACCTTAAGGTACTCCTTTTCCTATCTGGAACCAGTCTGTTGTTCCATGTCCAGTTCTAACTGTTGCTTCCTGACCTGCATACAGGTTTCTCAAGAGGCAGGTCAGGTGGTCTGGTATTCCCATCTCTTTCAGAATTCTCCACAGTTTATTGGGATCCACACAGTCAAAGGCTTTGGCATAGTCAATAAAGCAGAAATAGATGTTTTTCTGGAACTCTCTTGCTTTTTCCATGATCCAGCAGATGTTGACAATTTGATCTCTGGTTCCTCTGCCTTTTCTAAAACCAGCTTGAACATCAGGGAGTTCACGGTTCACATATTGCTGAAGCGTGGCTTGGAGAATTTTAAGCATTACTTTACTAGCGTGTGAGATGAGTGCAATTGTGCGGTAGTCTGAGCACTCTTTGGCATTGCCTTTCTTTGGGATTGGAACGAAAACTGACCTTTTCCAGTCCTGTGGCCACTGCTGAGTTTTCCAAATTTGCTGGCATATTGAGTGCAGCACTTTCACAGCATCATCTTTTAGGATTTGAAATAGCTCAGGAATTCTATCACCTCCCCTAGCTTTGTTTGTAGTGATGCTTTCTAAGGCCCACTTGACTTCACATTCCAGGATGTCTGGCTCTAGGTGAATGATCACACCATCGTGATTATCTGGGTCATGAAGATTTTTGTACAGTTCTTCTGTGTATTCGTGCCACCTCTTCTTACTACTTTCTGCTTCTGTTAGGTCCCTACCATTTCTGTCCTTTATTGAGCCCATCTTTGCATGAAATATTCCCTTGGTATCTCTAATTTTCTTGATGAGATCGCTAGTCTTTCCCATTCTATTGTTTCCTTCTATTTCTTTGCACTGATTGCTGAGGAAGGCTTTATCTCATCTCTCCTTGCTATTCTTTGGAACTATGCATTCAGATGCTTATATCTTTCCTTTTCTCATTTACTTTTCGCCTTTCTTCTTTTCACAGCTATTTGTAAGGCCTCCTCAGACAGCCATTTTTCTTTTTTGCATTCCTTTTCCATGGGGATGGTCTTGATCCCTGTCTCCTGTACAGTGTCATGAACCTCATTCCATAGTTCAGCAGGTACTCTATCAGATCTAGGCCCTTAAATCTATTTCTCCTTTCCACTGTATAATCATAAGGGATTTGATTTAGGTCATACCTGAATGGTCTACTGGTTTTCTCCACTTTCTTCAATTTCAGTCTGAATTTGGCAATAAGGAGTTCATGGTCTGAGCCACAGCCAGCTCCTGGTCTTGTTTTTGCTGACTGTTTAGAGCTTCTCCATCTTTGGCTGCAAAGAATATAATCAATCTGATTTCAGTGTTGACCATCTGATGATGTCCATGTGTAGAGTCTTCTCTTGTGTTGTTGGAAGCGGGTGTTTGCTACGACCAGTGTGTTCTCTTGGCCAAACTCTATTAGCCTTTGCCCTGCTTCATTCTGTATCTAAGGCCAAATTTGCCTGTTACTCCAGGTGTTTCTTGACTTCCTACTTTTGCGTTCCAGTCCCCTATAATGAAAAGGACATCTTTTTTGGGTGTTAGTTCTAGATCTTGTAGGTCTTCATGGAACTGTTCAACTTCAGCTTCTTCAGTGTTATTGGTCAGGGCACAGATATGGATTTCCGTGATATTGAATGGTGTGCCTTAGAAACAAACAGATCATTCTGTCGTTTTTGAGACTGCATCCAAGTACTGCATTTTGGACTCTTCTGTTGACTGTGATGGCTACTCCATTTCTTCTAAGGGATTCCTGCCCACAGTAGTAGATATAATGGTCACCTGAGTTAAATTCACCCATTCCAGTCCATCTTAGTTCATTGATTCCTAGAATGTCAATGTTCACTCTTGACATGCAGCCGAGAGGAGCTACCCCATGTCCAAGGTCAGGGCAGCAGCCAAGAGGAGCTACCCCATGTCCAAGGTAAGGAGCAGTGGCTGCACTTTGCTGGAAGAGCCGTGAAGAGATACCGCACGTCCAAGGTAAGAGAAACCCCAGTAAGATGGCAGGCACTGAGAGAGGGCATCAGAGGGCAGACAGATGGAAACCACAATCACAGACAACTGGCCAATCTGATCACACGGACCACAGCCTTGTCTAACTCAGTGAAACTAAGCCATGCCGTACGGGGCCACCCAAGACGGACAGGTCATGGTGGAGAGGTCTGACGGAATGTGGTCCACTGGAGAAAGGAATGGCAAACCACTTCAGTATTCTTGCCTTGAGAACCCCATGAACAGTATAAGATAAAATCACAAAGCTAAGACAGTACTGTCTGTGATTCTCAGACTTAATAGGAAACACACGTCCAGTGTTCCCAAGAGTGGTCCGAGCTGTGCCACACAAGACACCACCTCCCTCTGCCTGCGGCCCACCTCCCTCTGCTGCTCGAGGTTCGGCCACGTCACAGAGCCACACAGGCCCCAGCACCGACTGCTCACTCGAGGACTGCCCTCTGTGCACAGTGTCACCCTCAGCCTGAAGTGAGGCGCTGATCTAATCAGAACCACCCTTGGACCAGGGTAGAACCAGCAGGTGTAGATGGGATGAGAGGGAAGAAGGGCTGCACCCAAGCTCCTAACTGGCAGGTGACTGGGGAGTAAGAGCCCAGCGCTCTGGACACAGGGGAGGAGGCAGAAGAGGGGAAGGGCCTGCAAGGGCTCAGGAGCCGCCGGCTGGCCAGCCTGCCCCGGAAGCGGGGAGGGGGGGGGCGGGGCAGGAAGGGCGCGGGGCACGCTGAAGGGAGGCACGCTGAAGGGAGGCACGGGGAGCAGCAGCAGGAGGCTGGGGCACTGGCTCCCGGGGCTGAGGGGGCTCATGTCCTCCACCAGTCAGGAGTCAGGGTCGGGTACAAGCGCCTCAGTGGGTACCCCGACTCACCCCCTGGACTGGACCACTTTTCTCCAATGCTTTTCCTTGTGATTTTGTCCCACCAAAATAACCACCAATCCTTTTCACAACATCCCACCCAGAAGGACCCCATGTGAAACAGAACAAGATGCATGTGCACATGTCCTGAGGTCAACTCTGTCCACACCTTCCAGCCACGTACTTTGCATCACATGTGATCACAATTCGAGTTTCTCCCCCTGCAGGGATGAGCCCATTGGGTTCGGACTCTGTCACCTGCTTCTGTGATACGTTCTTTTCCTTTACTCCATTTTCTCCTTTACAGGCACAGTCACCTAGGAGATGAAATTTAAAACCAAAATTAGACCTAAGTTGAGCTGTTTTGACAGCAGTGGTATTGATGGAAGGGTCTAGCACACACAGTGACCAACAGGTAAAGGTGCACAGGCAGGCTCTCCCCAGTTTAGAATCGTTCAGAGGAAGCGGCTTGTCTGAAGCACACTGGGCGATCTCCAGCTGTCAGCCGCGAGTTACCAGAGCAGGGTCCAGACCAAGAGCTAGCAGTCCAGCCGCTGCCACCCACCCGCCCAGACCCTGGAGCAGCTGCGCCGGCTCCTGGCCTGAAGGTGCTGGTGCGGTTGATCCGACAGTAACAGCTGAGATGGCTACCTGAAGAGACTTCTTTGCTGTTCTCCGAACTGGTCTCCAGGGTATGCCAGGCTGTGCTTTCCCTGCAGCTGTCTAGCGAGTTAATATTTTCATCTCCAAAATCCTTCTCCTTCTCAGGTGCAAAAATAGGAGACACTTCGGGGCACACCTGGGTTTTATCCAGCATCTGAAATCTGAACTGTTTAGCTTTATCCCAGCCACCCAGCTTGCAGCTGACTAAGTTTTGAGGAACATCTCCTTTATTCCTGCAAAAGGAAAATCAGCTGTGAACAGAAACAGGATTTTTAAAGCTAAAACACTATTACCTTAAAACAGAATTCAATGTAACAAGAGAATGACAATTCAAAATACTTCTAATTGAGTGTAAGTGAAAAGGCTACTTCAGGGCGAAAATCTAGAAAGATACACATAAAGCGAAAAACAAACAGGCAAAGTAAAGTTCACTCTACAGAAATTCTTCAATCACAGCTTAAAACCCAATGGTGTAATTTTAAGTGGCAAACTTACTCTATCCAGATCACCATATTTTTGCTTTCTCCTTCTTTCAAAATTCCAAAGTTTGTCATCCTCGTGACTTCAATATCACCTTTGTTTTTGAGCAAAAGGGCTCCACAGGCCTCTTCGGCAGTCTCGGTGGTGGGAGAGAAGTCCCTGGAGAAAGCACCACAGGACGCTGTCAGGTCAGTGGGCAGGGGCGTCCAGAGGCCCCGCCCTACTGGGCAGCACCAGCCACCGGGGGCAGGACACGGAGCCAAGCCCCAAAGAGGTGACATGGAAGGACACCCTGAGAACCTCTGGGCAGGACAGCAGGTCACCCTCACGAAGAAACCACAAGCCTGCTGACTGCAGAGGAGAGGAGCCCCCACAGTGACCCCGAGGGTTGGAGAGCAGGCCGCCTCCACCAGAGTGTCCCAGAGACCCAAGCCCCCTGCACCCAGAGGGAAGGGCGTTCAGCGCTCCTCCTCAGACCCTCCCCTCGGCTGCAGGGAGGCGCTTGGCTTGTCAGGGACCCATTTCATTGGGAAAAAAAGTCTGGCTTCAGAGTATCTGAAACTAAAGAAAAATTTTTATCTTCAGAAAATGAGCAGATGCCGCCCTCCTCTGAGGAGGGGCCGTCCGTCCCCTCTGTGCTGACACGGCTGTGATGGGCAGGTGCTGCATCTACCACTCACTCGCAGCTCCTTCCCATCCCTGACCCACCCCGTGCCGCTCAGAAACGGGCTCCTTCACACCTGCCCCTGTCCACACACCGGCAACATCCTTGACCTCAGCCTGCCCGCCCCCTCAGATCCATTTCAGTCACACACCCCCTCCCGTCTTCCTCGCTCCCCGTCTTCCCCTCCTTGGCCACACAGCCAGCCCTGCCAAACCTCCCCCCAGCCCAGCATGCTGTGGGGGTGGTCACCTGTCCTACAGCCGGCCAAGCACCCAGGGGCTGTGGAGAACTGGCTAATGGGCTCAACCCACCCAGAGCCTGGGGGTGGGCCTCGGAGACCGCAACAGGCCGGGCCTGGAGAGGGGCAGGCCCTGCCTCGCTCACAGTGCTGCTGCTGGCCTTCGGGCCCTTGAGTGGGCGGGTGACAGTGGGTCTGGGGGCAGGGCAGCATCCTCGATGTGGGGCTACAGCCTGAAGGCAGGACCAGCCTGGGAGGAAGCAGGGCCAGGGCAGCAGCACGGGGCACGGCACACGTGGAGCACGTGCTGAGCCGACGGGCTCCCTGTGAGGACAGCTGCTCCCAGCAGACCGAGGGGCCTCAGGGGAACCTGCCTGGTCGTCACCCTCCTGGGACCAGCTCCCCTCCGTGGATGGAGCAGAGACCACTGCAGCTGGGGCCCCAAAGAGGCTCGCCTGAAGCTTGCCACCCACAGCCAGGGAGCCCCTGCCCACGCCCCACCTACCCCATTCGGCAGACGTGAGTCCTCTGGAGACAGAGAGCTGCAGGGCAGGCTAAGGGAAGTGCTGGGGAGAGGCAGACAGGTGGAGCAGTAGGGACCCAGAGTCCTTCTGATGGACACACCGGCCCTGAGGGCGTGCTGGCAGCTGTTTCTCCTGGATGGTCAGCTGGGCCAGTCCCGGCCACCCTCCCACAGCCCGCCCCTGCCCGCAGCCAGCAGGAACCCAGTTAACTGCGGTATAAAGAGGACGGTCAGGGAATCATGCGTCTCAACAACCTGGGGTCTCCTGAGAGCAGCACAAGGTTCTGAGCAACTATGACACCCGTTTGGGCAGGGCCTTGGCTCCTGCTCCAGGCAGCTGGTGGCCACCACGATCACATGGCAGGGCTGGTCCTCACACCCCTGGGCCCGTCAGACAGGCTGAAGCCAGAACTCCTGAGCTTCCCCGCTGGTAGGGGCGAGGGCAATGTGTCTCACACGCTTCATTGCTTTGCAGATGGGCTGAGTCATTCTCCAAAAGGAAAGCAAGCCCCGTGGGGCAGGAAGAGGTGGGCACCAGGTGGTCTGGACACGGCAGAGCCACCTGCCATGTCCCCTGCTCTGCGCACAGCTTACCCGCAGCACACCTTCCTGGCCAGGCCGGTAGCCCACTTTTCCCGAGACAGGCTCCCCGCCCTGCGGCTCACAGACCCTCCTCCTGCACATGACCTGCTCCTGTGAGACCACCAGACAAACGGGACTGCTTAGGAGCAGTCCTAAGGGACTGCACTAGGGACGAAGTGCTCCTAAGGGAGCACTAGGGACAAAGAGCAGAGGCAAGCAGGATGCAAGGCCGTGCTGCTGCTCAAACCTGAGCTCAGGAAGGCCTGGAGTGCTCATAAACACATGTCGGAGGTGGAACGCCACTGGGACACAGAGAGAAGAATACAGATACAGCAAATTCAGTAACTCTAAAAATTTGCCATGTATAACATGTTCTACGAAACACCAATGTGTAAAAGAGTACAACTCACAAAACCCAGGAAAACATGAAGATCATCAGCATGAGACTGAGCCTCACCGGGCCACTTTTCACTCAGCCTTCAGCCAACCATGAAGAGCCCTCAGCACCCAGGATGTCTCCCTGCAAGCTGCTGGCTCAGGGGACCCTGTTTTGTTGAGCCAATGCTCAGCCGTACCCCGGGCCCGCCCACCACCTCACCACGTCTGCACCGGAGTCATGCACAGTGCCCTCCACACATAGCAGGACTGGCTGCTCTCCACCACCACTGCGCTGACCACGTCGTGCCTGCGCGGCGTGTAGCCTTTCGGAAGCTTCAGGGAGTCCAAGGTGAAGAAGATGCAATCATCGATCACCCCATTCCTCCCACAGAGGCTGGACACACAGACCTGCAAGCACAACACGGGCTGGCAGCATGTGCACAGGGGGGCAGAAACCAGCACCGGGAGGGCGGGGCTGCCGTGGCCAGGGAGGCGCGGCCTGGTCTCCGGGGAGAAGCAACGCCCCGGACGGGTGCCGGCAAGGCAGAAGCCCAGAGCCGAGGCTGCGGGAGCAGCCCAGGGCACACTCCGCCTCCTCTCACAAACCCGATTCCCTCCTCTGCTCCCGCCCCGACTCCCCAGACCGCAGCTCTGCTAACAGCACAGGCAAAGCCCACACCCGCTCCCTGGGCCCCACCATCAGCCACTTGAACACTGAGTACCCCGTGACCTAGAATTTAACTACACCAGCATGTAGGCCGGCCTCCAGTCATCATGGTAAGAAGTCAGGGTCTTCTCTGGCCAAGACGGACTGTCACTTGACCTGACCTCCCGGTGCACTCAGGACCCATGGACACTCGAGGCCCGGTACCTACCCGGTCCACGCGCTTGTACCTCAGCGGCTTCACCGAGATGGCCTCACTGCTCCATGTGCCTGGCCGGATCCAGTACTCGGCCTCCACCCAGTCTCCCTTGCAGGGCTCGAAACCTCCAAGGCAGGGAAACCAGGCAAGTTACTTGGTGACATTGAAACATTAAAGTGTACAAAAGACTCTGAAGTTACCTTTCAGAGCATTATTACATGTATATATAAAGTATGTATTATGTATGTTAATTACAACTATATACTGTATGTAGTTATACATAATACGTGATTATATGTAATTGTATGTTATATAATATACAGACATATACATTATGTTATACATATATAGCAATTATACATACATGCACATATAGCATCAGAGAAGGCAATGGCACCCCACTCCAGTACTCTTGCCTGGAAAATCCATGGACAGAGGAGCCTGGTAGGCTGCAGTCTATGGGGTCGCTAAGAGTCAGACACGACTGAGTGACTTCAATTTCACTTTTCACTTTCATGCACTGGAGAAGGAAATGGCAGCCCACTCCAGTGTTCTTGCCTCGAGAATCCCAGGGACGGGGGAGCCTGGTGGGCTGTCATCTACAGGGTCGCACAGAGTCGGACAGGACTGAAGTGACTTAGCAGCAGCAGCAGCATATATAACATACACATAACCAAACACTGGTTGACAACTGTGAGGCGAGCTCCAGGAGGCATGGGTATTCATGGCACTCCTCTGCCAGCTCCATCAGACACTAGGAGCGCCGCCCCATCCTCCTCATCAGGGACACGTGGGCATGTGGTGACACAGGGAGGTGTGTTCACACCCGAGGCCTGGGCAGCTGCGTCTGCCCCAGCTCAGGCAGGGGAGCCCTCGGTGTCCCCTCAGTGTGCCTGGGAACTGGTGGGGCAGGCAGAGAGGGGGGAATTACAGGACCAAGGACATGAGGCAGCAGCTGAGCCGCTGTGGTATATGGTGGAGCTGTACCTGCTGATAACCTTTTGGTTCTTTTGTAATAAACGTTTTTATTAAGCTGAGAAGACAACAGTGCCTAATAAAATACTGAGCTTGTTTCTCAAGAAAGCTGATGGTAAGCACAAAGCAGCCCAAACGTCCATGGACACTGCTTCTCACACAGGGACCACCCAGCATGGCACGGGCAGCACAAACCCACAGGAGACACAGCTCCCGGGTGCCAGCTTCCAGGTCGGTAAGTTTTTTAGGAGGATGATGCCCAGAAGCACAAATTAACACACCACTGAGAAATCTTTACTTGTTGTTTTGTGAGCCATGCCTTCATTTATCAAATAATTGATACAATTTTGCTAATTTTTAATCCTATATCTCCCAACACACACAAGAAGTGAAGCAATAACTACTACTGTGTTAACTGTACAAAAGTCATCTTAAAGAGAAAAACAATGAAGCAAATCAAAAACTAGTTCATTTTTGGCCCCATCAGAATCATGAAATCAAAGTAAAGATTTTGGAAGACTATTCTGTTGAAAGAGATATATCTGACGTTATTGTGAATGCTACTGTAACACAGTTTAAAAACCCAACACTGGAAAAAGACTATTTGCTTTTACCATGGTAACACATGTAAGTGCAAGTTTTGATGGAACTGTAAGAGAAACAAGACCCCTGTGTGCTGAGAAACCTGTGGGCAACAATGCAGAGGAGCCCCCATGTGCCCACAGGCCCAGGTCTTCCCTAGGTGGTGCTGGTCAGTGAGTAGGGGGCAGGCTGCAGCCATGGAGACTGACCGATGCGTGGAGGCAACTCAGCCCCAGAGCTCCGTGGCAAAGCTAGTGTTAAAATGAACAGATCGTGGGGCCTGGTGGCCTGCTCCTCTTGGCTGCCCCGCAGTCTGAATTTTACAAATGGCTGAACCTCTGAAGAAGTGCTTTGTAAATCAACCCTACAATGGTGCTCCTTCCACTTTTTACAGGTGAAAGCTCTAAATTTTGGTTACACTTTGTTCAAAATCACTTGGCAATTTTTAATTAAAGTACTCAGTAAATGTGGAAGCAAACAATCTTTGGGTTTACGGAATCCCTAGGTGGTCCGGTGGTTAGGACTCTGTTCTCACTGGTGAGGCCCTGGGTTCAACCCCTGGTTGTGGAACAAGATTTCACAAGCTGTGCAGCATGGCAGAGTGGGGGTGGGGAGGGGTGGGGGTTGAGCGGGAGATGGAACAAAAGAAAAAAAAACCTCCAGTTTTAAGACTTTTGTGAACTGCAGTTATTGAGAATCTAGCCTGTAAACATGACACGGTGCCGCTCGCTCCCACAGAAGCACAGAGAACCTGAANCACAAGCTGTGCAGCATGGCAGAGTGGGGGTGGGGAGGGGTGGGGGTTGAGCGGGAGATGGAACAAAAGAAAAAAAAACCTCCAGTTTTAAGACTTTTGTGAACTGCAGTTATTGAGAATCTAGCCTGTAAACATGACACGGTGCCGCTCGCTCCCACAGAAGCACAGAGAACCTGAAGCAATGAGACCCTGTGTGACGGCTCGGCTCAGAGCTGAACACCCAGACGTGACGCCTACCGCCTGAGTGAGGAGCCTTTCAGTCGGGCTCTCACTTTTAGTTGGATAAACTGATACTCAGCAATGAATAAGTTAAGACCATCAAGGCCGCCAACAAGTTTACAGCTTTCAAATTTGCTGTAAGATTAAAAAAAATCACAGAGATGACTTATTTGATAGACTTTAGTTCATGAAAATATTTGAATACCTTTGTACTTACAGAGGTAAAAGCTAATACTTTTGAAACATCTGGGCTAAAAAAGTTAAGATATTTCAGTAGGAAAAAAGCCAGACTTGTTAATAACTCACATTCACCAGAATTTGCTTTGAGCTTACCAGTATTTCCTTAATTAAAAGGTGGCTCAGTGGTAAAGAATCCACCTGCAATGTAGGAGATGGGGGTTCAATCCCTCATCTGGGAAGATCCCCAGCAGAAGGGAATGGCAACCCACTCCAGCATTCTAACCTGGGAAATCACATGGACAGAGGAGCCTAGTAGCTACACTCCACGGGGGTCGCAAAGAGTTGAACATGACTTAGCAACTGAGCATACAAAAGCCTACAAGGAGGGCCCATCAAAGGTGCCTACAATTTCATCGACCATAAAATGCAGCTTTGAAGAAGACTCCAGGCCACTGTATGAAAAAATGAAGCTAAGATAACACTGAAAAATGTATGTTCCTCAGAACAATACCAGTGACATGGCATTAGGGCTGCTAAGAAGTGAGAAGATGTTAATACACACAAAGAATATAATGGCTACACAATCAAGATTAGATTGCTTTACTATTCTTTAATGTGCCCAGGTATTGTTTTCTTTTTTTTAGAAGGAATTTGAGCATTGCAAATAGTTTCTGATAACAGTAAAGGCCCACCAATATAATAAAACAAATGTGCTAATTGAGATATCTATATACACACACACACATTTAAAAATGATTTAATCTTAACCAACCTGAATGTCCCTCTCACTTCTCCACTGTGTGCCAGCTTGGCCACTCACTTGCTTGGTGCCCTGGTTTGGTCACAGTAGAGGAGTGAAGCCATGGGCAGGCTGCCACAGCACGGGGTTGCCGAGCCCAACCTCACTCCCACACCCTCTATCTGCTGATGCTCCCCCAAGGTTAATCCCAACCAGAAGGCTGAGGGCAAGGCTGGCTGGTCCACACAGGGCAGGCCTAGGGTCAGAGCAGAGCAGACCAGACCTGAGTCAAGGGGTCCAGCCTTGAGGTGGGGCCGCAGGTCAGAGGTCTGGGCCCAGGAAGCAGGAAACAGGTGTTGGGTCAAGGCTTTGCGGGCAACACTCTGAGGACCTCAGGGATGCTGGCAGATGAAAACGGGTCCCTGGACTGGACACACTGGTCACTGAAGAGTCATCCAGACAGGGGCAGGGCCCCTCGACCGCACAGCCCAGCAGGGGGTCCAGCTTAGGCTCCCCCCTCCCCAGGCTCCTCTGAGTCCTGCCTGAGGATGAAGCATGTGTAGGACTGTGTATCATCAGGAGGGGAGCAAGGGCCCACTCATCTGGGTCTCCTCCTGCCTTGCTCCCTGCCCACCACTGGAGATGGCAGGGACACAATAAATAGTTGTTCAAAAAATGATGCTGACAAATGATTTCTTTAGGCTTAAAAACAGAATCCTAGACTAGCTAATGTGTGTGTGTTCAGTCCTTCAGTCGAGTCTGACTCTGCCGACTCTATGAACTGTAGTCTGCCAGGCTTCTCTGTCCATGGGATTTTCCAAGCTGGAATATTAGAGTGGGTTGCCATTTTCTACTCCAGGGGATCTTCCCAACCCAGGGATCAAACTCGGTCTCTTGTGTCTCCGATACTGGAAACTGGGTTCTTTACCACTGTGCCATCTAGGAACATCAACTAAAACCAGATGTAATTAAAAATGTACTCTAGGAAAAGTACCAGGTTATCCCCAAGTCCTATTTTACACTGGACACACCTAAAAAAAAAAAACCACAGTACCTCTGTGCATCTATGACATTGTTGTCTTAGATCAGGAGCAGCAGTCATGGAAAAGGAACAGCCACCCAGGAGCTGGCAACTGCACAACAAAGGACACAGGGCGAGGGGCAGTGTGTCGCCAGCGCCAGAGCCTGAGCCCGCTGCCGCTCCCCCGACAAGCCTTCCCCCAGAGGGAGCCCAGACGTGGTCCTTTCAGTGACGCGAGCAGGCACCTCAACCCTGTTCACAAACATTTTTTAAAAACCACAAAAACTAATTGTAAATGTGAGGCAGAGACCTGCCCAGCACACCTTCACACACAGTCTCCAGGGAGAAGTAGGTGGTCTGGCTGATGTAGCCCGCGCAGTCCATCAGCGAGGTCACACAGCCAATCAGCACCCGGGGGCTGGAGTCAGACAGCCCCCCGCCGCGGCTCTTGCTGTCATCGTCCCATTTATCCGACACGGCTTCCACCTGCAAGACAGACGGACCGCCCCTGAGGACGTGCCGAGGCCCACAGAGAAAGCCAAGCACTGGCCAAGGCCCCTTATGCGCACCAAGGCAAAAAGCCCCGTGAAACAGGCAACCCGAATGCAGCTGCAGGGAAGGGGCTGCACGTCACGACGGAGAGGGGTTCATCCCAGAACACAAACGTGGCTTAACAATCTGGCAGAGCAAGTGAAAAATCATATACAGTAATCTCAGTTGGTGCAGAAAAGGCATCTGATAAAACCCAACACCTTCTTTATGATAAAAATACTCAATTAACTAGGAAGACACTGGAACTTCCTCAGGACTATAAAGACCACATATGGCCCAGTGCTCCCATGACACTCAGTGGTGAGACTGAAAGCTTTTCCCCAGGATAAGGAAAAGGCAAGGATGAGTGCTTTCACCACATCTGTTCAACAGAATACTGGAAGTCCCAGCCAAAGCAATTAGCCAAGAAGAAATTTAATATCCAGATTGGAAAGGAAGAAGTAAAACTACCTATTTGAAGTTGACATGAGAAGAGCTGACTCATTGGAAAAGACAGTGGGCTGCTGTCTATGGGGTCGCACAGTCGGACACGACTGAAGCGACTTAGCAGCAGCAGCAGCAGCAAAGTTATAGGATACAAAAATCAACATACAAAAATCAGCTGTATTTCTATTTACTGGTAATAAATTATCCAAAAAAAAAAAAAACAGAGAAAACAATTCCATTTATGATAGCATCAAAAAAGAATCAAATACTTAAGAATTTAACCAAGAAGGTGAAAGACTTGTACACTGAAACTACAAATGTGACTGAAAGAAGTTAGTGTTACTCACTCAGTCACGTTTGACTCTTTGCGACCCTGTGGACAGGAGCCCGCCAGGCTCCTCCATCTATGGGATATTCCAGGCAAGAATACTGGAGTAGGTTGCCATTTCCTTCTCCAGGGGATCTTCTTGACCGAGGGATCAAACTCAGGTCTCCCACATTTGCAGGCAGACTCTCTACTGGCTGAGCCACCAGGGAAGCCCTCACCAGGAAAGAAGCTGGAGAAGACACAAACAAGTGGAAACACACCTCACATCCACGGAGTAACGTGAAGACATCAACACTACCCAAAGTGACTGATGGAGTCAATGTAGTCTCTGCCAAAATCCCAACGATGGTTTTTGAAGAAACAGAAAAACCCATCCTAAAATTTATATGCAATGTCAAGAGACCCTGAATAGCCAAAACAATTTCTGCCAAAATCCCAACGATGGTTTTTGAAGAAACAGAAAAACCCATCCTAAAATTCATATGGAATGTCAAGGGACCCTGAATAGCCAAAACAAAAAGGATGGACAAAGTTGGAAAACGCACTTTTTTTTCAAAACTTACTACCAAGCTACAATAATTAAAGGACTGTAGAGACATACAAAACACCAATGAAACAGAATGAAGAGCCCAGAAATAAACCTTCACATATATGGTCAAATGACTCTCAACAAAGGTGCCAGACCATTCAGAGAAAAGGCTTTCCATGTGGTGCAATCTTCTCCAGAAATGGTTCTGGCAAAAGATGAAGTCAAACTCTCATCCAACATCATATTCAGTAACTAGCTAAAAAGTGGGTCAAAGATTTAAATTTAAGAGCTAAACCTATAAAACTCTTAGAAGAAAGCATAGGAGAAAAACTTCATGATCTTGGGATATTTTTTAAATGTGACATCAGGCACAGGCTACTAAAAATGATATACTGGACTCCATCAAAATTTAAAACTTTGGTGCATCAAAGGATATTACTGAGAGAAGTGAAGAGGCTTCCCTGGTGGTCCAGCAGCTAAGACTCTGCCTTGCAATGTGAGGACACCGGTATGGTCCTGGTCTGGGAGAATCCCATATGCTGCTGAAGAGCAGCCAAGGCCCTGCACTACAACTGCTGAAGGCCACGTGCCCTGGAGCCCGTGCTCTGCAACAAGAGGAGCCTCTACGGTGAGAAGCCAGTAACTGACTAGAGAGTGGTGCCTGCTCACCGGGACTAGAGAAAAGCCTGCGCACAGCAACAAAGACCCCATGCAGCCAAAAATAAACACATTTAAAAAGAAAAAGTGAGAAAATCCACCGAATGGAGGAAATATGTGTAAATCACACATCTGATAAGGGATTAATATCAGAATATATAAAGAACTTTTACAATTCAATAAGAAAATAACTTGATTAAAATATAAGCAAAGGAACTGAAAAGACATTTCTCTGAAGATACATGTTGTTATAAATGACCTATAAACACATGAAAAGATGTTCAGGGTTACTAATTATTAGAAAAATGTAAATCAAAACCACAGTAAGACACATTCACTAGGGTTCAGTTCAGTTCAGTCGCTCAGTTGTGTCCAACTCTTTGTAACCCCATGTGACCCCATGAACCGCAGCAGGCCAGGTCTCCCTGTCCATCACCAACTCCTGGAGTCCACACAAACCCATGTCCGTCGAGTCGGTGATGCCATCCAGCCATCGCATCCTCTGTCGTCCCCTTCTCCTCCCGCCCTCAATCTTTCCCAGCATCAGGGTCTTTTCAAATGAGTCAGCTCTTTGCACCAGGTGGTCAAAGTTCTGGGGTTTCAGCTTCAACATCAGTCCCTCCAATGAACACTCAGGACTGATCTCCTTTAGGATGGACTGGTTGGATCTCCTTGCAGTCCAAGGGACTCTCAAGGGTCTTCTCCACCACCACAGTTCAAAAGCATCAATTCTTCGGCGCTCAGCTTTCTTTATAGTCCAACTCTCACATCCATACGTGACCACTGGAAAAACCATAGTCTTGACTAGAAGGACGTTTGTCGGCAAAGTAATGTCTCTGCTTTTTAATATGCTGTCTAGGTTGGTCACAATTTTCCCAAGGAGCAAGCGTCTTTTAATTTCATGGCTGCAGTCACCATCTGCAGTGATTTTGGAGCCCAGAAAAATAAAGTCAGCCACTGTGTCCACTGTTTCCTCATCTATTTGCCATGAAGTGATGGGACCGGATGCCATGATCTTAGTTTTATGAACGTTGAGCTTTAAGTCAACTTTTTCACTCTCCTCTTTCACTTCGATCAAGACGCTCTTTAGGTCTTCTTCACTTTCTGCCATAAGGGTGGTGTCATCTGCATATCTGAGGTTATTGATATTTCTCCCGGCAATCCTGATTCCAGCTTGTGCTTCCTCCAGCCCAGCGTTTCTCATGATGTACTCTG
>SJYX01006613.1:52788-115729 GCA_006410675.1 Oreotragus oreotragus | reverse complement strand
GCAACGAGAAGCCCACACGTGGCAATGAAGAGGCCCTCCACTTGCCGCAGCTAGAGGAAGCCTGAAGACCAGCACGACGAAAATCACACATAAACACATACATTAAAAAATTTTTAAAAAGCTCCTAAACTTCTATTGCAACCAGATTGTTGCCTCTAAGCCAATTATGTAGAAAATTTGGAGCTGCCTAAAATCAGACTTGAATGGAATCCTTACTATTGTTTAGAATTATGCAAGGGACTGTATGGAGAATACAAAGAAACACAACATCTTGTTCTGGGGAACTCAGACTATAACTGAGGAAATAAAATTCACTCACACACACACACACTCTAGAACTAAGTACAGGACCCTGCCAGTAAGCGTGCAGGTAGCACGCAGGGAAGGGAAGGATCTATATTCTTCTCATCAGTTCCAGCTAGGTCTTTTCGACCTTAAAGCGTTGCTATCATTCTGACCCTACTATCAATTTTATTCACGCCGTGACCAATTCCTGGTCAGTGGGGAGGGCTCCCAGGATGTCTCCTAAACTGTTGAGCACAGCAGGAAGCAGCGAGAAACACCTTCCACCCATCCCATCATCTCTGCCTTCTATTCCCCTAGAAATGGCTCCCAAATTCATGCCCAAGTAATTTACATGTGATTTAGACTAGAAAGAGGCAGAAAGGATGGTGATGGGAAGAGAAAGCAAAGTAAATGTTCTGTTCCTTGGAGAGAGTCTGGATGAAGCTTACACCAGGTCCATCCAGAGAAGGTGGTGAATGGGCCCTTGGTAAATGTCAGACATCTGAGCACCGTGTGCTAAGCAGGCAGTCTTTCTTAACCTATTCAGGCATCATAGCACTTTTTCACCAGGTATTGCAGACCAGAGTTCTTTGACCATCTCTAAGGGGTTAACTCTCAATTTTAATGGTTTCTCTCCTTGTGAGTGTGGTCAGTGGTAGCTGAAGGCTTCTGAGAGTGAGGGCAATGGGTTAAGAGAGTCCTGCCTTCCTGCGACCACACCAGAAAGTGTCTTCCCTGTGCTCGACTTTTTTTTGCTCCGTTTCATCTCATAATGGCCTTCCTCCGATAGCAACCAATTTGCTACAGTCTCTCCAAACTTGACTTCATAGAATGTGAATCATCCAATCTAAACCCTGATTTTAACAGATGGAGAAATAAATCCCTTCGAGAGAAGGGACTTGCCTGTGGTCATCCATGAGGTGATGTGAATATTGTGATATTCTGATGGTCCAGAGGGTACATGAAAAGAAAGGACACCACAGAGTTAGCCTTTGGCCTCTACATTCTTCTTTTCAGTGACCTCATCTACCCCCATGTCTTCAATCTCACCTCCATTATCATGACTTAATGCTCTGAAGCTATCCTGAACGCCAGATCCATGTTTCTATTGGTCTAAATCATTCTTCCATGGATGTCCCATTACTGTCTCAAAAGCAGCATGTCCCAAATGGGACTCAACATTGACCTCCAAACACCTCACAAAATTATTCCCCACTTTTAGATTCTCCATCATATTTAAAGGCAAGTCTATCCATTCTATCTTGCTAGGAGGCCTCACAAACAGCTATGAAGAAAAGAGAAGCAAAAAGCAAAGGAGAAAAGGAAAGAAACACCCATTTGAATGCAGAGTTCTAAAGAATAGCAAGGAGAGATAAGAAAGCCTTCCTCAGTGATCAGTNACAAATGGAATTACTGGTTTGATGTCATTTTTTAAAGATATTTCCAAATTTCCCTCCTTGGGGACCATTTCACTTTGCTTTTCCTTCAGCAATGTGTGGAGTGCCTGTTTTCCCCAAAGTCTTGTCCAGTGAGGACATTGCAATATTTTTATTTTATTTTTTTTTCAAACTGATAGGTGATAAATGCTATCTCAGTAAAGTTTTAAAGTTTTGCATTTCACTTATTGTAAGTGAACATCTTTTCGTTTATTCAAATCTATTTTAAAATCCTTTTATGAATTGTCTGTTCATGTCTTTCATCCATTTTACTTATTTTTGGAAATTTCCCCTCAATTTAAAAAAGTTAAAAAGATAAATTGGGGATATTAGCTTTGATATATATTACAGATATTTATTCCCAATCTGTCATTTGTCTTTTGACTGCTTACAGTATTTTTGACCATGCAAAAGTGTTTATTCTTTTCTTTATGTAGTCAAATTTATCAATATTTTCTTTTATTGCTTCTGAATTTTGAGTCATGATTAGAAAATCTTTCTCTGCTCTGAAGTTAGAGAGAGGATTCACTCATGTTTTCTTCCCATACTTGTGTAGTTTCACTTTTTTGGGTCTCTGATCCTTTTGAAATTTATTCTTTTCTCTAGTATAAGCATTGAGTCTAATTTTTTTTCCAAATGGCCATCCTATTGTCCCAATCTCATTTATTAAAAGTGACTGTCTTTGCTTTAGTGATTTGAGATCCCATCTTTATCATATGCTTGATTTTTATATGTAGTTGAATCTGTTTGGGAGCTTTTCATTCCATTTCTTGGATTTGTTTTCTATTTGTGTACCAATACTACACTGATTTAACTATAGAGGCTTTGTAGTTTGTTTTAATATCTGATCAGGCTAATCCTCCCCAGAACTCTTCCTGGTTAGTGTTTTCTTAGCCTTTATTTTCCCGTGTGCCTTTTAGGATCATCTTTTATGAGACATTTAATTCTTGATTTTGTTTATTCCTGAGGTGTTTTGGGACTCTGTTGGAAACTATCTATCCTAGAAATATCCCTCTCTCTGCCCTAAAGTAATTGCAGTCATGAGAATCTTTTACTGATGGCTTACATCACAGCTTGCAGGTAAGTTAAAGCCGTAGCAAAATAATTTTTAACCTTGGTTCACGTTAAAATTGCCCAAAAAGCTTTTAAGAATTACTGGTGTCAGGGCCTTCCATTAAATTAGAATCTCTGAGGTTGAAGCCTTGGTACTTGAATTATAAGAAAGCTTCCCAGGTGATTCTAATGTGCAGGTAGGCCTGAAATCCATTGCTTCAGAGATGTAACTGGGAATATCCTGGTTTAACACTTAAGGTACACAAGAGAACAGATAGTATATAATAAGCTGTGATACAGGCATACAACCAGAAGATTAGTCCCATAGCAGGCAGAAGGTGATTTTGAGCTAGTGGAAAGTGATCAAATGGTGATATTTGGGAGAGAAAATAATGGGAAAAAGAAGAGTGGCCCAAGAACTCTCAGAGTGGATATAGACCATATGCTTCATGCTTAATACCTACATCAAATAGTGTGCTTTATAATTACACTTATTGAAATCAGTCAGGTACAAATGTTCTTCAAATAATCCATGGAGGCTAAAAAAGGTGGTTTTGGGTATCTGTGGGGAGAGGGAGTTCACATGAAGTTTTACTAAACAGAAGCTCCTCTGATAATGTAAGAAACTTATCTTTATTTCTGAAGGGTGTGGCTGTGGTTAGAGTACTTACCTCATGGTTCTCTTCTGGAACATTTTCATAGCACACTTGGTTATCATGCCTTAACTCAGGCTGCTATGACAAAAATAACATAGACTGGCAACTTAAATAACAAACATTTCTTTCTCACAGTTCCGGAGGCTGGGAAGCCTAGGATCAAGATGCTGGCAGATTCATCGTCTGGTGAGGACCTTGGTAAGGGTATCTTGTTCTTGGTTCTTTGTGTCTTCCCAAGGACACAGAGCAAACTCTCCAGGGTGTCTAGTCCCATTCACGGTGGCTCCACCCTCATGACCTAAGCACTGCCCAAAGGCTCCGCCTCCAAATGCCATCCTGTTGGGGGTTAGGATTTCAACATATGAGTTTTGAGAGGACACAAACATCCAGTCAGGGCTTCACAGGTGACTCAGGGGTAAAGAATCCACCTGCCAACACAGGAGAGACAGAAGACTCAGGTTCTACTCCTCAGATGGGAAGATCCTCCAGAGGAGAAAATGGCAGTCCACTCCAGTATTCTTGCCTGGAAAATTCCATGAACAGAGGAGCCTATAACAGAGCAGGCTATATAGTCCACAGGGTCCCAAAGAGTCAGACACTACTGAGTACACACAGAACATCCAGTCAACATCATGGTCAGAAAGTACATAGCTTCTGACCCTTGCTTACCAATAATCATTCTCATTTTCATGCTGCGTGCTAGTGTTTTGTCAGCTACCCTTCTTTGAAGAGTAATTGTCCTGCTTCAACTTACAGTTTTAACAACTAGAGTTGAGATATATTCAAAGAGAGAGAAAAGAGAAATGAAAATGTTTGAAATTTTTTTTAAAAATTGGAGCCCTCTTCCCAGGAACATGCTTCTCACTATAAATCTTTTGCAGGATTATTGTTAGGCACATTGTCCACTAGTTGACTTAAAAAAACCCATCTCTCTAACTGCATCTTCCCCTGAAGCAAATCCTCTGGGATAGCCAGTGATTGAGCTGTCCCTCTGAAATTAGGGGGTTGGCATCAAAAATGGTATGTTGCTTTTCTTTCTCTTTTATTTTATCCACTCTTTACACAGTATGTCACTTAATTAAAGTGAGTGTAATTTTATATGACTTTCCCACTTTTCATGGCTTGTTATTTTTCCTCCAGTCTAGGAAGTTGCTGTACACATCATTTCTCATTCTTTCTCTGTCTCATAGAAAATGGCCAATTTGAAAGACAGTTTTAGTTTACTTCTATGCAAGACATCTAGTGACCTTTCTGCTTGCCAACAAAAGAACCATTTCCTGTCCAGCATTAGCAATTAACTTCTTACAACTGATTTTGTTTAAGGTCAAAACAGAGACATCACTTAGCCAACAAAGGTCTGGATAGTTCAAGCGATGGTTTTTCCAGTGGTCATGTATGGATGTGAGAGTTGGACTATAAAGAAAACTGGGCATCAAAGAATTGATGCTTTTGAACTGTGGTGTTAGAAGAGACTCTTGAGGGTCCCTTGGACTGCAAGGAGATCCAACCAGTCCATCCTCATGAAATCAGTCCTGAATATTCATTGGAAGGACTGATGCTGAAGCTGAAACTCCAATACTTTGGCCACCCACTTCAAAGAACTGAGTCACTGGAAAAGACCGATGCTGGGAAAGATTGAAGGTGGGAAGGGAAGAGGATGACAGAGGATGAGATGGTTGGATGGCATCACCAACTCAATGGACATGAGTTTAAGTAAACTCTGGGAGTTGATGATGGACAGGAGGCCTGGCGTGCTGCGGTCCGTGGGGTCACAAAGAGTTGGACATGACTGAGCGACTGGACTGAACTGAGTCATCTTTGACCCTGCCCTCTTTATTTTCCTTTCACTCAGTGCCAATCAGGCTCCAAATCTACTGAGTCTCATAGAATGCCTTTGTATCCATTTCCTGTCTATTTCAATAGACACAGCCCAGGCCTCTCTCATCCTCTACTTGCATTTCTGTGATATTTCCTTAGTCTATGACCCTCTTTCTGGATTCTCCCCATCTGCTCCTTGTGCTGTGCTTAGTCACTCAGTCAAGTCCGACCCTTTGTGACCCCATGAACTGTGGCCCACCAGGCTCCTCTGTCCATGGGGATTCTCTAGGCAAGAATACTAGAGTGGGTTGCCATGCCCTCCTCCAGGGGATCTTCCCAACCTAGAGATCAAACCTAGGTCTTCCACATTGCAGGCGGATTCTTTACCATCTGATCCACCAGGGAAGCCCGAGAATATTGGAATGGGTAGCCTATCCTTTCTCCAGGGGACCTTCCCAACCCAGGAATTGAACCAGAGTCTCCTGTATCACAGGCAGATTCTTTACCAGCTGAACTACCAGGGAAGATTAAAACATACCTAGCAACACCCACTTGGAGAAAGATGTTTTCATACAGTTTGGGGGCAAATGAAGCCATCCACCAGAACCGTGCCATAAACTCACCACCTGGCAGGGACTTCCAGGCTAGAATCCTGCCTAAGCCCACAGTTGCCACTGGCCTCTGTCTGGTCCAGGACTCCGGCCACACTCTGCATTACACAGTAACCACTGGGTACATCTTCTGTTCGCTGCTGGTTTGAGGGAAGGGAGTCTGGATCTGCCTGTCTGAAGCCCATCCAGGAATGGGGGCACCACGGTAATGGGCACCAAGTCTGGCTGCATGGTGTACCCCATGAAGGGGGCATGCAGGTACTGCCCCTGTTGGGGCACGATCTGGGTGGCTTGCTGGCAGCTGAGCACAGAGAATTTCATGGGCATGTTCATGTACATGCTGTTCATGGTGCCCTCAGGCAACAACAGTTGGTCTGGGCCCTGGTCGGGGGTGCCCAGGCCCCCGAGTTGGCGCTGGAGCTGCAGCTTATTCATCCTCAATATTGCTACCAGATTAACCTTTCTAAGACAAAGATGTTTTTGTTTTGTTATGTCATCCTCTTACTCAAAGTGAGTTCTGCAATTGCTTTGCTGCAGTCGGGTCCAACTCTCTGCAACCCCATGGAGTATATAGTCCATGGAATTCTCCAGGCCAGAATACTGGAGTGGGTAGCCGTTCCCTTCTCCAGGGGATCCTTCAAACCCAGGGATTGAACCAAGGTCTCCTGCATTGCAGGTGGATTCCTTACTAGCTGAGCCACAAGGGAAGCCCAGCTGTTGTCAAGACTATCTGCAATTTGGTCAGACTCTGAGGTTCTTTCACTCTGCGCCCTGATCTAGCCACGCTGCATGATTCACTGTTTCCTCAATAATTCCTTCTCTTGACCAGAGATGTCCTTCCTTCCATTTTACTTTGACAAAGCCCTATTTCTTCTTTAAGACCCCCTTCTTTAATGAAGTCATCTCCCATTCTACACAGGGTCCCAGTAAGTAGTAACTCTTAGCATTTTTAAGTTAATGCAGTGACATTGCTGGTTATTAAGACTATGATAAGAATACATTAGAAGAAGCAGTAGAAAAGCACAGCCATGAAAAACTCAGAGAAGGTGGCTATGGCTATATGGTGGCCTCTTTTAATGTGTTTCCTTTCTCCCAATCAAGGGGCCAGGCCTCAGGCTGTCAATTCCTCCTGCTCTGTTAAGGTGTTTCACACCTTTATTTTAGCTCTTACCACCCTTACCACCTGCCTTTCATGATGCTGCTGCTAAGTCACTTCAGTCGTGTCCGACTCTGTGTGACCCCATAGACAGCAGCCTGCCAGGCTCCTCTGGCCATGGGAGTTTCCAGGCAAGAGTACTGGAGTGGGTTGCCATTGCCTTCTCCGAGCCTTTCATGATAGGTGTGAGTATAAAATTTTTGCTTCTTTACTGGTTTAAAAACTCATGTAGGACACACCAAAGGAGTCTGAAACTATGGCACCTTGACATCTGTCAATGTTATCACAAGGTTAATTAGCTTCTGTTGTAATTATGGGTATAGGTGGGAGACGGTAGTGAGAGTGGGAGGTGGCTGCCTGTATGCAGTGGTTCCCATTATTGGCTTGGGCTCTGGGCCAAAATACCCATTTCTAACTACATTAGACCAGACGGACCTTGGGAAGAAACACTTTCCTATACAGGGTAGATCTATATCTCTACTCACAAGCCCATCTCAGCTCAAGCTTGGAAAGGCCACATTCAGTGCCTGTGAGTAGGGAAAAGAGAGTTCAACAGAGCATAGTGTGAACCCAAATCACGTTATTGAAACTCTAAGAAAATATGGGGTCCTGGAATTTGGCCACTGTGATCTGGACTCCTGGATGTAAAGAGGGGGAGGTAAATAATGCTGAGAAGAGTTGCTCTAGAAGCTACCATTATCTTGTAAATAATATTACTATGCTAAGAGTTTTATATGTATCATTTTAATCCTCCCAGCAGTTCTGTGTGGGTACTAAAATTATTATCCTTATTTTAAGCAGAAGAAAAAGTTTAGAGAACTTTGGGTTTTGTGACTCATAAACTAGAGCATTTTGTGAGCTTCATTAATGTTTTAATGCATTTATTGAGCATTTTACTCCAGCTACTGTACTAGACATTGTGGAAGATTTAAGGATCAATCAGATATGCTCCCTGACCCAGGAAGTCCAGAGGCCAGTGGAGGAGACAGTTAAGTATTCAAGTAAATTGGATTTTGTTATGGAAAGAGAGAGGTTGGTATTGACTCAGTAGTCTTATTTAAAGAAAAGGATTTGTGGGGGGGGGTAGTTCATGTTTGGGAGTGAACAATATATATATATATATACCCCAATCAAAAAAAAAAAAGAAAAGAAAAGGATTTCAGCCAGTGGCTTTGCAGGGTAGACCAGACCTCAAAAGGCAGAAGTAGAAGGGCATGTGCTTTCTGGGAAAATGGAAAGGAGGAAATCTCTTAAGGAAAGAATCACATCCTTTATGCATAATTCAGTTCAAGAGGTTTTTTGTCATGGACAACCTAGAAGAAATGGACAAAGTCTTAGAAAGGTAAAATCTGCCAAGACTGACCCAGGAAGAAATATAAAACATGAATACATCAATTACAACTACTGAAATTGAATCAGCAACTTAAAAACTCCCAACAAACAAACGTTCAGGACCAGATACATGGCTTCATAGGTGAATTTCGCCAAACATTTAGAAAGGAGTTAACTTATGAAACTATTCCGAAAAACTGGAGAGGAAGGAATACTTCTGAACTTATTCTATTAATATGAGGCTAGAGTCACCCTGATACTAAACAAAGATATCACCAAAAAATTACAGGCCAATCACTGAAGAACACAGATGTAAAAATCCTCAACAAAATGCTAGCAAACCAAGTCCAAAAATACATTAAAAATATCATACATCCAAGCGGGATTTATCCCTGAGATGCATGGATTTTTTCATTATCTGCAAATCAATCAAGGTGATACACCATATTAACAGATTGAAGAATAAAAATCCTATGATCATCTCAACAGATGCAAGAGGTTTTCATCAAGCATCTTCTCTGTACCTGCCAGGACAGTGTGCATACGAGGAGGGGTGGGGTATAAAGATAACAAGATAGAGTTGTTGCCCTCAGGCCCCTGGACAACCCTTTCCTTAGTCACTAGCAGAATCTCCTCCTCCAGCCACCCAAAGAATCTTCCCACTCTCTCCCTCAATGAATAGCTGATGAACTCGTTTACTTGACTGCCCCCTGCTTCATCTAGGTCAGATCTTAATCTACTGTCAAGAACAGCAGCCGGGGTTGGAATTTTGAGACCAGAAGACCATGGGAAAGAATTGCACACCCTAAGACATTTGCAGGTCACTCTCTGAGCCCATCTAGGCACATAGTTCATAACCTTCCTTAATGTTCCCACCCTAAATGGAGGTCCGACCATGCTAACAGCTGGGAAGGCAGAGATGCTGAGTTCCCTGTGTTTCTTTGTGTCCTGTGGATACACGTGTGAGAGTTCGTGTGCGTGCGTGTGTGTGTGCACATGCGCTGCATGTGTGTGAAGTGGGTTGCCATGCCCTCCTCCACGGGATCCTCCTGACCCAAGGATCAAACCCACGTCTCTTAGGTCTCCTGCACTGGCAGTCAGGTTCTTGACTGTCTGAGCCAGCAGGGAAGCCTGTTAGCACGCGTAAGAACAGGACTACTTCTCAGGGTCAGCAATCACACTGGGGGAATCCACATCTGGTCTCCTGCAGTCTCTACAAGGCTGTTACCTACATCCAGAAAACCACACCAAGCCTCGCTAATTGACCTGAATGTCAAGCCACTTCCTCTGGGAATCCCCAAGGGCTTCTCTGAGAAGAGCTGTGAACCTTCATAATAACAAAAGCAGAAAAAACAACGACAGTCCATCTTGGCTCCCTGGCTGTAAATGGCTCATTTACTCTGGCAAGAGGAATGGAGTTTTGATGACAAACTGTGATGTCGCACAGCAGGCTTGGTTGTGTGCTGTAAATTATTCTGAAAGAGGCACTATGCCTTAATAAAAAGAGGACAGCTCTCTGCCGCAGAGTCTGGACTCAGCTGTGGAGTGACGGCAGCTGGAATCCCCATCCTCACTCCCACTCCCCTCCCGGACCTCCCCTGCTCCTTCTCCAGGCCCTACTCTCTCTCCTGACTCCTGGGCAATGAAGATACAGCAGTGCCTCTCACAGGCGAGTGTCACCGCATTTTCTCCCCTGAAAGTGCAAGAAGATCAACTTGTATTTCACAAAACCCAGAGCCAGAAGGCACAGGGCTCAAAAGGCATCTGCTAACTTGTTCTCTTGAGAACTTTCTGGTCTCTCTTCTATACAGGATTCACCTTCACAGAGGAGGAAGGAGCCCTGAATACTGTGCTGGAAAGATGCAGAGACAGGCCAGGAGGCCTCCAGGCTCACATCTTCCACATCCTTTAAGAGCCCTTGGGATAAGATGTAGAGGCCACAGAAGCATGGGCAGGCTGGTGCTCACTCATCTCCACGCCCTCTGCTGAATTCCCCAGACTCCCTTGCTGTTGGATGGGGTCATGTGACCAGTTTTGGCCAAAGGAGTCTAGTTGAAAGTGAAATGTGTCAACTCAAAGTCAAGGCAGTTGCGAGTCTGTGTGCCTCCCTCTATCTCTTTCTCTCTCTCTAGCCCTCCATGGTGATCTTGGAGGCTGTCCATTCCTGGTGGAGTAGCCACGAGATGAAGGAAGGCAGTGTGTCCTACATTTAGCTCTGTATTCTAGTGAACAAGAACTAAAACTATTATATGAAGCCAGTGAGATTTCAGGGATTCTTTGTTACTGCAGGACACTCAAGCCTATCCTGACCAACAAGACCAACATCTCATACTTGTATTTTCTGGTACTGGGTAGCAATCACCTTTCTGCTCCCATGCATTGACCCTGTCTGCCTTGAAGGCTGACTATGGAGCACTGTCAATCAGACAGGCCTGCATTCCAGGTCGGCTCTGCCACTTACTAGGCAATTTCAGAAGTTGCTTAGCCTTTCTGAGTCTCAGTTTCTCCATCTGTAAAACAGGAGCATCTATCTGGTCAGAGACAAATCAGACGATCTTTGTAAAACCCTTAATGCTATTCTTGACACCTAATAGGTGTGCCCAAATAGCAATTCTAACCTTCTCTTTCCCTTTCTTCCCTCTCAAGATGCAATGTGGTTATGAATGAAGTGAGACTAATTGGCCCATGAGAATGCAGTCTGCAAAATTGGTCTCATCAGCACTTAATGCTACTTAAACATGTGAATATCTATGTGTGCTACTTACAGTTTATGTTCCCTTGGGAAGCTATGTAATCACTCTGTACCTCAGTTTCTTCATCTGCAAAATGGGACAGTAAAGGTACCTCACTCATCTCAATGTTGTGGGGATTAAACAAATGATATTAACTATATAACATGCTTGGAACAGTGCCTGGCACATATAACCACTACATATGAAGGTTATTTCCTGTCATTATTATTCTCTGCACATTGGCTAATCTCGCTTTGAAAACGTTGTGTCCCGGCAGGGTAGGAGGAGGTCTCATCTGTTTATCCACGAATTGGAGAAAACGTAAAATCCAGACAGTTACTCACATAGACCAGAAATCAGGTGACATATTTTCCCCTGCCCTAATGTGTTTTAACGGAGAAGGCAATGGCACCCCACTCCAGTACTCTTGCTTGGAAAACCCCATGGACGGAGAAGCCTGGTAGGCTGCAATCCATGAGGTCACTAAGAGTCAGACATGACTGAGCGACTTCACTTTCAATTTTCACTTTCATGCATTGGAGAAGGAAATGGAGGGGGGTAGTTCATGTTTGGGAGTGAACACAATATATATATATATATACCCCAATCAAAAAAAAAAAAGAAAAGAAAAGGATTTCAGCCAGTGGCTTTGCAGGGTAGACCAGACCTCAAAAGGCAGAAGTAGAAGGGCATGTGCTTTCTGGGAAAATGGAAAGGAGGAAATCTCTTAAGGAAAGAATCACATCCTTTATGCATAATTCAATTCAAGAGGTTTTTTGTCATGGACAACCTAGAAGAAATGGACAAAGTCTTAGAAAGGTAAAATCTGCCAACACTGACCCAGGAAGAAATATAAAACATGAATACATCAATTACAACTACTGAAATTGAATCAGCAACTTAAAAACTCCCAACAAACAAATGTTCAGGACCAGATACACGGCTTCATAGGTGAATTTCGCCAAACATTTAGAAAGGAGTTAACTTATGAAACTATTCCGAAAAACTGGAGAGGAAGGAATACTTCTGAACTTATTCTATTAATATGAGGCTAGAGTCACCCTGATACTAAACAAAGATATCACCAAAAAATTACAGGCCAATCACTGAAGAACACAGATGTAAAAATCCTCAACAAAATGCTAGCAAACCAAGTCCAAAAATACATTAAAAATATCATACATCCAAGCGGGATTTATCCCTGAGATGCATGGATTTTTTCATTATCTGCAAATCAATCAAGGTGATACACCATATTAACAGATTGAAGAATAAAAATCCTATGATCATCTCAACAGATGCAAGAGGTTTTCATCAAGCATCTTCTCTGTACCTGCCAGGACAGTGTGCATACGAGGAGGGGTGGGGTATAAAGATAACAAGATAGAGTTGTTGCCCTCAGGCCCCTGGACAACCCTTTCCTTAGTCACTAGCAGAATCTCCTCCTCCAGCCACCCAAAGAATCTTCCCACTCTCTCCCTCAATGAATAGCTGATGAACTCGTTTACTTGACTGCCCCCTGCTTCATCTAGGTCAGATCTTAATCTACTGTCAAGAACAGCAGCCGGGGTTGGAATTTTGAGACCAGAAGACCATGGGAAAGAATTGCACACCCTAAGACATTTGCAGGTCACTCTCTGAGCCCATCTAGGCACATAGTTCATAACCTTCCTTAATGTTCCCACCCTAAATGGAGGTCCGACCATGCTAACAGCTGGGAAGGCAGAGATGCTGAGTTCCCTGTGTTTCTTTGTGTCCTAGGGATACATGTGTGAGAGTTCGTGTGCGTGCGTGTGTGTGTGCACATGCGCTGCATGTGTGTGAAGTGGGTTGCCATGCCCTCCTCCACGGGATCCTCCTGACCCAAGGATCAAACCCACGTCTCTTAGGTCTCCTGCACTGGCAGTCAGGTTCTTGACTGTCTGAGCCAGCAGGGAAGCCTGTTAGCACGCGTAAGAACAGGACTACTTCTCAGGGTCAGCAATCACACTGGGGGAATCCACATCTGGTCTCCTGCAGTCTCTACAAGGCTGTTACCTACATCCAGAAAACCACACCAAGCCTCGCTAATTGACCTGAATGTCAAGCCACTTCCTCTGGGAATCCCCAAGGGCTTCTCTGAGAAGAGCTGTGAACCTTCATAATAACAAAAGCAGAAAAAACAACGACAGTCCATCTTGGCTCCCTGGCTGTAAATGGCTCATTTACTCTGGCAAGAGGAATGGAGTTTTGATGACAAACTGTGATGTCGCACAGCAGGCTTGGTTGTGTGCTGTAAATTATTCTGAAAGAGGCACTATGCCTTAATAAAAAGAGGACAGCTCTCTGCCGCAGAGTCTGGACTCAGCTGTGGAGTGACGGCAGCTGGAATCCCCATCCTCACTCCCACTCCCCTCCCGGACCTCCCCTGCTCCTTCTCCAGGCCCTACTCTCTCTCCTGACTCCTGGGCAATGAAGATACAGCAGTGCCTCTCACAGGCGAGTGTCACCGCATTTTCTCCCCTGAAAGTGCAAGAAGATCAACTTGTATTTCACAAAACCCAGAGCCAGAAGGCACAGGGCTCAAAAGGCATCTGCTAACTTGTTCTCTTGAGAACTTTCTGGTCTCTCTTCTATACAGGATTCACCTTCACAGAGGAGGAAGGAGCCCTGAATACTGTGCTGGAAAGATGCAGAGACAGGCCAGGAGGCCTCCAGGCTCACATCTTCCACATCCTTTAAGAGCCCTTGGGATAAGATGTAGAGGCCACAGAAGCATGGGCAGGCTGGTGCTCACTCATCTCCACGCCCTCTGCTGAATTCCCCAGACTCCCTTGCTGTTGGATGGGGTCATGTGACCAGTTTTGGCCAAAGGAGTCTAGTTGAAAGTGAAATGTGTCAACTCAAAGTCAAGGCAGTTGCGAGTCTGTGTGCCTCCCTCTATCTCTTTCTCTCTCTCTAGCCCTCCATGGTGATCTTGGAGGCTGTCCATTCCTGGTGGAGTAGCCACGAGATGAAGGAAGGCAGTGTGTCCTACATTTAGCTCTGTATTCTAGTGAACAAGAACTAAAACTATTATATGAAGCCAGTGAGATTTCAGGGATTCTTTGTTACTGCAGGACACTCAAGCCTATCCTGACCAACAAGACCAACATCTCATACTTGTATTTTCTGGTACTGGGTAGCAATCACCTTTCTGCTCCCATGCATTGACCCTGTCTGCCTTGAAGGCTGACTATGGAGCACTGTCAATCAGACAGGCCTGCATTCCAGGTCGGCTCTGCCACTTACTAGGCAATTTCAGAAGTTGCTTAGCCTTTCTGAGTCTCAGTTTCTCCATCTGTAAAACAGGAGCATCTATCTGGTCAGAGACAAATCAGACGATCTTTGTAAAACCCTTAATGCTATTCTTGACACCTAATAGGTGTGCCCAAATAGCAATTCTAACCTTCTCTTTCCCTTTCTTCCCTCTCAAGATGCAATGTGGTTATGAATGAAGTGAGACTAATTGGCCCATGAGAATGCAGTCTGCAAAATTGGTCTCATCAGCACTTAATGCTACTTAAACATGTGAATATCTATGTGTGCTACTTACAGTTTATGTTCCCTTGGGAAGCTATGTAATCACTCTGTACCTCAGTTTCTTCATCTGCAAAATGGGACAGTAAAGGTACCTCACTCATCTCAATGTTGTGGGGATTAAACAAATGATATTAACTATATAACATGCTTGGAACAGTGCCTGGCACATATAACCACTACATATGAAGGTTATTTCCTGTCATTATTATTCTCTGCACATTGGCTAATCTCGCTTTGAAAACGTTGTGTCCCGGCAGGGTAGGAGGAGGTCTCATCTGTTTATCCACGAATTGGAGAAAACGTAAAATCCAGACAGTTACTCACATAGACCAGAAATCAGGTGACATATTTTCCCCTGCCCTAATGTGTTTTAACGGAGAAGGCAATGGCACCCCACTCCAGTACTCTTGCTTGGAAAACCCCATGGACGGAGAAGCCTGGTAGGCTGCAATCCATGAGGTCACTAAGAGTCAGACATGACTGAGCGACTTCACTTTCAATTTTCACTTTCATGCATTGGAGAAGGAAATGGCAACCCACCCCAGTGCTCTTGCCTGGAGAATCCCAGGGACGGGGGAGCCTGGTGGGCTGCAGTCTATGGGGTCACACAGAGTCAGACACGACTGAAGCGACTTAGCAGCAGCAGCAGCAGCATGTGTTTTAAAGCACTCTTCATCTCTGGATTGCATGGTCCAGTCAAGTGCTTTGGTTAATTGCAATAAAAGATTAAACATTAGCAAAAGAGAGGGAAAAAAACTGTGTCCAGATATCTAAAGATTTGCTCTGCACTTGGTGTACCTGCTCATTTATCCTCTAAAACATTTATTTAGTGCCTGCTGTGTTCCAGGCATCAGATTGGGGACCACAGATGCAGGAGTAATGGTCCTCACATTCTGACAGAAATGACAAACCCATGAACAGGTAGCTCTGAAGCAGTGTGAGTGGGAAGATGAAGGTTTGTACACAGTAGTTTAGGGTTTGGTATTCAAGAAAGGTCACCCAAAGGAGCCTGGGCCACGTAGGGTGTGTAGGTGTGTGTATGTGTGTGTCTGTATGAAGACTTTCCAGAAGAGGTTACTTCCAGCTGAGTTTTATAGGATAGGAGTTTATGGGCAAGAAATGGGATGAGGGTATTCAAGGCAAAAAGACACAAAGCCCATTTATACTACTGCAGTATAAAAAGATGTTGATGATGAAGGCTTGATATAGAGGTAATGATAGGTGAATGCAAAGGAGGTGGAGTCTATCCTGAGATGTCTGTGAGAAAAAGTTGTTAGGAAGAAGGATGTGGTGTTTAATTGGATGCAGAGCAAAGCAAGGGTGGCTTACAAGAATCCCAGATTACTCCAGCTCCAGGGATGAGGTGAAGGATGATGCTACCGGCTGAGGAAGAGATAGTCCCACGGGGATCATAGCTGTGAGGAACGTTTGTGAGACCTTCAGGAGAGATGCTTCACAGCAATGGAACATATGGACAGAGCTGGAGAGTCGGGTCATGTAGGTACAGAGGTTGTGGGCCAAGCCTGGATGGATGACGTGGATCATGGATGACATGGATCGTGGAGACTGTACAGAAAGGAGGCAAAGTGAGACGCCGAGGAACAATTTTGATGCATGATGGAGAAAAAGCTACCAGTGAACAAAACAGACGGGAAGAGAAGAGCCAGGAAGTTTCTCTGTCCCGGAGTGCACACGAGTGAGGAACTTCCAGAAGGCCAGTGATCAGCACTGTCGAACAGAGAAGAGCAGCCTTGACGATCTCATAGAAGTCAGACTGCAGGGGGCCGAGGGTGGCAGGAGGTGGCGGCGGAGCAGAGACGGCGGATGTCTGAGAAGGCTGGATGAGAGCTGAAGGTGGGAGTGGAGCTGAAATGATGCGAGAAGGGGTGGAGCTTCTGCGATGCTTCGGGGTCCACCGGGGCTTAGTGGGACACTCAGCTTCCATACAACTGTGTGGCCTGGAGTAGATCCAACAAGGCTGTTTCTTCATCATTAAGGGGAATATAATAAAAGCCAGACCACAGGGTTCACAGGGGCATAGGGATTCAGGCTGCAGTCTAGCTGCAGGGTACTTTGGGTCCATCTGCCCCAGGAAACCACCTTATTCAATCAGTGGAGCTGGAGCTCATCCACAGAAGAGGTTTTTAAAATACAGGTAGAATATAAGTGATAGGGAAAGACAGGCAAATTCGACATTGGCCCTCCTAATGGCAAACAGTATAATTCAAGGGCTGCTGAGTTTTCTTGCTGAAATTGGGTGAAATTGTGGGTTTCTGAGATCATTACACTTGTTGCTGGGAAATGTGTCAGTTACTGAACGTGACAGAGTCTGTGATTGTTTTGGAAGTCCCTATGTTTGTGTGAAAACACGTTGAAATTCAGGGACAGTCGAAGCACAGATCATAGTGAGTTCAGAAGTGATAAACACTAAGTGATAAGTGAGAGAATAAGGGAAGGAATAGATGGGTGGTAGAGAAAGCAAGGTCACAGAGCAGGAAGAAAAGGGTGGGGGCTGCCTTTTAAAAATCCTTCATTGTATATCAGAGCATAGTTGATTAACAATGTTGTGCTAGTTTCAGGCTCACAGCAAAGCGATTCAATTATTCATATACATGTTATTATAGAATATTGAACAGTATTCCCTGTGCTGTGCAGAAAGTCCTTGTTGGTTATCCATCTTAAACACAACAGGACAGGCATACATGTCAATCCCAGACTCCCAGTCTATCCCTCACTACCCATCCCCACTGAATGTGGTACATAAATACAGTGGAATATTACTTTGCCATTAAAAAGAATGAAATGGTGCCATCTGTGATAACATGGATTGACTTGGAGATTTTCATACTAAGTGAAATAAATCAGATGGAGAAAACCAAATATCAGATGATATTGCTTATATGTGGAATCACGAAATGATCCAAAGGAACTAATTTGCAAAACAAAAAACAGGCTGTCTTCAAATAGGAGAAGGGATAGGAGGCCTCAGGGAAAAGTTTCTCAGGATGAGAGCAAAGGGGAAAGAGTAGGTGAAAGAGTGATTAGCAATCACCCAGATGGCCTGGTCATCAGGCAAAGGAGAAGCTGGAGTCAGAACAGCTGGTTCAGACAAGGCACACATATAGTTAATGGCAGAGCCAGGGCTAGAATCTGGATCCCTTGGCTCTTTCCATGGTATCTCTTTGCTTGAAAGGAAATAAAACGAAAGACTCAGCTTGCCTTCTTTTGGTGATCACTTCTTGTTGGATTGGAATGGGAAAGAGGAAACCAAGCTAGAAAATCCTCCAGCAGAGAAAGCAGCAAATTCAGGAAATGCTGCAGACTTCACTGTTATATTTAGGGGTTTGGCCCCTTTATAAACTATTTTAATTTATTAGTGAAAATTCTAGTGTCTTTTTTTTTTAAGTTATGGAAGAGCCAGCTCATTTTCCAGATGAAGAAATCAGCTTGCCAAGCACAAGGAACCTGAGGCTGAGCTGAGACTAGAATCGAGACGTTCAGACTTCCAGCCACAGGGGCGCCCTTGTCTGTGTGCGGTGTGTGCAGGCAAGCGGAGCGCTAGTGGCTTTGACTTGCTGCTGTAAGTAGCTCAGGAGGCAACAGTGGATGAAACAGAAGGCCTTTTGTCTCATCCTCCGGTTTCATCTCAGGACAGCCTTTGGAGGCGGTGATTCTGGCAATGCGGTGTAAAGAGAGGAGCATCTAGATGGACCAGACAAATTCAGCTCTTGGCTTTGCTGCTGAATACCTGGCCTCGGTGAGCAAATGAGTGTTGCTTGTCAGTCAGTCCCAGGGGAGGTGGGATGAGACAGTGGCGGCAGGAGCTCAGGGAACCACAGCCCCATCCTGGGGCATCTGGGGGTTCGCCACACGGCAGCATGAGAGCTTCGAATACCTTTTGTGGGGCCAGCCAACAATTCACTTCTGTCTGCTGACTTCCTCTGGCAACACCCTTGGCCTCTCTGCTTATCACTGACTGCTATCTTCTGAGTCACATTTACTGCCAGGTTTGACACTCAATAAATGCTGAGAAAACATGAGCAAGAAAATCTTTCCTTCCTCCAGCTACAGCCCCCACCTCCCATCTTCCAAACCAAACAGATGTCTTCTGAAGTTTTACAAAGAGGAACCTCCTTCCCCACTAGCATGGCAATAAAACCAAGGCAAAGTTGATCTGGTACCTGCCACAGAGTGGCCTTTGCTATTTGTTTAAGCCAAAAAGCAAGGCCTTGAAAGAAGAGAAAAGAAACAACAGGATGAAAGTGATGCTTAAACTCTCTTGTGCTCTCAGCTCAAGCAGAATAACCTTTGCTCAACAGGCTGGACAAGTGGTCCTGATGTCAAGCTAGGAAGTGGTCTGTGCAAAGACAGTAGGTCTGCGGCCACCTCTCCCTTCACTGTCACCTGGAAAAAGATATAAAAGGGCCAGGGACCCCTTCCAGCATAGGCCACTGTCCTCAAATTCTCTTGAGTGTTAACATCCTCTTCAGAGTGAGGTGCACTGAGGCTGGAGAGTGAGCATGTCTTCTGTGAAATCCATGCACAGTGGCTAGAACTCGGGACAGGGCTGCGGCACACAGTGGTGGGGACCAATCAGGTTACACTGTGCCAAGTACCAAAGCTAGGATGTCCCTCTCCATGGTGATCATTCCAAATGCCCACATTCTGGTGATCTGATGAGAATTTAGGCAAAAAGGGGTAAGGGAGATACAAGCTCAAGGGGATGCTGTGATGAAAACCCAGCTCTGATAGAAGCAAAATTCTGGAGATCGGAAGAGCTATTGCTGGGAATGCAGATGAAGATGGGGCATCAAAAATGACTGAATCTGGGAATTCAAACTGGGGCTCTGTAACAGCCTAGAGGGGTGGGGAAGGGTGGGAGGGAGATTAAGGAGGGAGGGGACACAGGTATACCTATGGCTGACAGATGCTGAGGTATGGCAGAGGCCAACACAGTACTGTGAAGCAATTTTCCTTCAATGAAAAATAAACAAGTTTAGAAAAAACTGATACACTGAGTTATTTTCTAATAATGAAAAAAAAGAAGACTGAGTCAAGAGAAAGCCGGGGTGATGGTGAGTCACGCTCAGGAGACAGTTCTCTTTTAAAAGCCTAGCTTTAGCCCCCTTTTCACTTCAAGCCCTGTTTCTGCTTTATGTGCTTTAAACACTGCATGTCCCAATCCACCCCCAAAATTCCCCTCTATCTTACTTTCTTCCAGCTGGCCTCTGTGGAAAGTGAAAGTGAAGTCGCTCAGTCGTGTCCGACTCCTTGCGACCCCATGGACTGTAGCCCACCAGGCTCCTCCATCCATGGGATTCTCCAGGCAAGAATACTGAAGTGGGTTGCCATTTCCTTCTCCAGGGAATCTTCCTGACCCAGGGATCAAACCCAGGTCTCCTGCAATGCAGGCAGACGCTTTAACCTCTGAGCCACCTGGGAAGCCCATGGGATTTTCTAGGCAAGAGTACTGGAGTGGGTTGCTATTTCCTTCTCCAGGGAACTTCCCAACCTGGGGATCGAACCCAGGTCTCCCACATTGTAGACAGACGCTTTGCCATCGGAGCCACCAGGGAAGTCTCTATGGAAGGAACTTGTTATATCCTAATCCCAGTTTGCTGGCGCTTCTGGCTAGTTGCTCTTGGGTCCTGCTCCAGCACTGCAATGGAATTTAAGTACACACCTACAGCTGGTTTAAGGAAACTGTGACTCCAGGCCCTGCGCCTCGGAGCTTCATTGCTCTTTCTTTCCTGACGTCTTGTCTGCTGCTCCGTCTGATCTCCCAAAAAAACAGCTGCTTTGGGGAAAAGTGCTCTGACTGGCTGTTTCCTCTCCAGCAATGTTTTCACTTTAACAGGGGACTGAGCTTCCCCTTCCCCCTCCAAAAAAGAATTATTTTTTATAGTATTTCAGGCAAAAGCAAGATGGCAGGGATTAGAAAAGCTTTCTAATTTTCATCTCCTGCATTTTTACCATTCCTTGACCCTGACCCAAACCACTTCCAACCCCAGATCGGATCCTCTCCAAGTCTGTAAAGGGAACAATGATAAACGGTACCACCATCCTCTCACAATTACAGTAAAACACTGGATACCGTCCCCAAGTCCTTCCTTTCCTTCACCCCGTGCCCAGTCCATACACATCTCACTCAACTTGTTCTCTGGTATTTAAACTCCACTCACTTCTCCAACTTCCAAAATCACCTTAGTCCATGCCATCATCACCTCTGACCTGGACTAGCCCTTTACAAGTGAATTCCTGGTCATCAACCTCTATCCTCATCACCCTTCCACAACTACCACTGGTCTATCCTTACATAGCAGCCTTTAGAACATAGCATGCCATGCATTTGCTTAAGACCACTCTGGACTTGAATCAAATTCAAGCTCCTTACCATGGGGCAATGAGTTGAAAAAGTGTGTGAAAAGTAATGGGTTAAAATTGACACGTTGGAGTCGTAACCCCTTAGTAGCACTGTCTGTGACCTTATTTGGAAATAGAGTTGCTACAGATGTAATTAGTTAGGTAAAGCTGAGGTCACAGAGGAGTCGGATGGGCCCCCAATCCAGTATGACTGGTGTCCTAAGAAGATAGTGAAGACACAGACACACAGGAAGAACACTACCTGCTTATGGAGAGGGGTTGGAATGACACAGCTGCAAGTCCAGACGTGCAGAAGATGGCCAGCAACCCATCAGAAGCTAGAAAGAGGCAAAAGAGGATTCCCCTACAGTGGGATCCTGGTGCTACTGACACTTTTAATTTCAGATTGCTAGCCTCCACAACTGAGACAATAAATTTTTGCTGCTTGAATCCATGTGGTTTATGGTATTTTGTTCCAGCAACCCCAAGATGCTAACACACATAGCTTCTAAGAACCTGTATGATGAAGTTCCTGCCTATTCATCAAATTCCTTTTATGCCATCTCACCCTTATTCCAGTAAGGCTTTTTCTTCACATCTAGAGTACACATTCTAGGACACAATTTGCCCGCCTTGCCTTTAAGGCCTTTGCAGGGACTAGTCCTTTTCCACAGAGCGTTGTTCCTCTAGGCCTTCATGTAACTGGCATCTCCTCATCTTTTCTGGTTTTGCTTTGGATGTCACCACTTCAGAGGGACTTTCCCAAACCATCCTATCTATGTGGGTCTGAAGCAGCCTGCTTCTTTCCTTCACAGCGCCTATCTCAACCTAAACTTGTTTAATTTTTCTAGCTGTTTATTTACTTTCTTCTGCCACTGGGCTATAAGCTGCATGCGGATATGGACCACTGATGGGCTGCTCCTCTAAGCCAAGCTCACTGTCTTGAAAGTTTGCTCACTAATATATCCTTGGCATTTTTCACAGTGTTCGCCACATGTAAGGCACTCAGTGAATTTTATGAATGAATAAATGAATGAATGCTACATTTAGTGCTGATCCTGTTATGTCCCTATCGAAGGAAGGAACACCCACAATGAAGCATGAAAGGGCTGATCAATGGAGGTAATAGCATGCTTTTGCTGGAGTCAGAAATACAATGGAAAACCAGGCCTCTAAGAATTATAACACAAGCTTTTTCTACCAGCTCATGCTGAGAATACAAAGAAATCTGTTTATATACCAAATTTTTATAAATTAAGTCATATTTTAAAGTACTGAGGGAACTGGCCACCTAGAAGGAATCCCGAGGTAAATCAATTTGTATAATGACTGACAATTTCCTACCTCATAATTTGTGAAAATTCAGCTTTGTGGTCATTGAGGTAGTCGGTATCGGGGAATGCTGTGATTCCTGCCTGCGAAAACACAATGATGCTGATTTGTACCGCCTGCTCAGAAGTGGATGCATTTTCAATACAAACTCCTTGCCTTCACCCTCATTTTAGCATCGGATGCCAAGTACAACGAGCTAGTCGACAAAACCACCCACCAGTCTATCTGATTTGAGAGCCGGTAGTGACTTTTTTTTTTCTTTCAGGATTTGGAAAACTCCCAGCACCTTGTTAATTTGACTCCCTGGGGAAAATAAGATCTTCAGTTCACCTCTGTGGGGGAGAAGCATGGCGGACTTGGCACGGTCTGTCCTTTGAGCACGTCTCCTCACTCCCCATGCTGGGCAGTGATTTACTTCCATGGGGCCTCGATCCATCATGCCCCTCAATTCTCTTCTACACCTTTGCTGGTGCTCTTCAGGAAGGAGAAATGATGACACATTCCCACGATCTTGCCTTCAGGAGAAGGGAGGCAGCCGGGTATGGGGTGGCACTGATCACACTGCCAGCAGCTGCAGCCCCTGCCCTCGAGGGGACGGGTGGCCGGCAGAGCTTCCTGAGGGCCTGTGTGACTCTGTGGAGCAATCAGCCTCAGGACTGCAGGGGCACAGGCTATGGTTTCTCAACAAAGGGAGAGGCTGCTGAGAAAGACACTTTCACTGCTACACTGTAAGCTCCATGGGGCAGGGATCTCACCTGTTTTGTTCATCACTGCATCTTCAGTACCTGGACTAATGTCTGGCATACAGAAGGCACTCACACATCTTTGTTGACTGAAGAAAAGAAAGGATGAATGAATGGATGAATGCTTCCCATCAGCCATATAAAGCAGCTGAGATGTGACAGACGTTTCTTTGAACCAGTGGTTTCCTCCTGCTTTGAGCTCACAGCGTTGCCCACTGTATCACCCATCTAGATCCAGCAGATTGAATCCTGATTCAGACTTCTCCCAGGCTTCCCTTCTGGCTCAGCTGGTAAAGAATCTGCCTGCAAAGCGAGAGACCTGGGTTCGATCCTTTGGTTGGGAAGATTCCCTGGAGAAGGGAAGGGCTACCCACTCCAGTATTCTGGCCTGGAGAATTCTATGGACTGTATAGTCCATGGGGTCGCAAAGAGTTGGACACAACTGAGTGACTTTCACTTTTTCAGACCTCTCCATCCCTGCACCGACTGTAAGCTCCCAGGAGGCAGGGGACATGGAGCTCTGGTTTTACATCCACCACCTCTCCCCTTGCACCCCATGCCTGAAGTTATCTAACTTGCCAACTGGCCTCAGTTTGGAGTTCAGAAAAGCTGGTCTCCCTGGCCTGGCACAGTGCTCTGCATACGGAAGGCTCCAACTAACACTGTGGAATGAGTGTGTTCCAGACTCCCAGGTGGGATGAGGACACAGGGCAACCGGTACCACAGTCTCAGTGCTCTGTTTATCTGGCTGTGTGTGGACAAGCAGATGGGCCTAGCTACCTCGGAGGTTAAACAAAGAGGAAAAGAGTACAGTAGGTCTCCTCCTGGATCCCGCTTAGGAAGCACCTGCCCGGTGCCAGGCGCCGTGCTGCTGTGCCTCAAATATTTAACAGGATGTCGAACTCAACTCTTCCCGCTGTCCTGACCCTGGCAGTTGGAATGTAGAGTTGAGGCAAAGAGGCCTTAAGTCTCCCCAGCCTTAAAGACAGCAGCCAGACACCTCCCTTGGGACTCTGCAAAAGGCCACTGAACTGGCCCTGCTCCCCTCGTCACCCCGTGGTCACTCCAGCAACCCCCTTCCCAGCCTGCGAAACAGAGAAGGAGAAAAGGAGGGGGTGCCTGAACTGCTGGCTACTGGGGAGATTTTTTGGCTCCTCCTTCTCCTTTTGGGAAAACTGGGTTCAATCCCTGGGTTGGGAAGATACCCTGGAGAAGGAAAAGGCTATTCACTCCAGTATTCTGGCCTGGAGAATTCCATGGACTGTATAGTCCATGGGGAAAGAGTCGGACACGGCTGAGCGACTTTTACTATTTGTCCCTCAAATAGCCAGGTTATATGTTCTGAGTTCAGACTGTCTAATAAACTAGTTACACATACATGATACCACTGCACACATACAGTAGCTGTATAAGATATGATCGATCATATAATCATCACTGAACTCAGAACGTATAACCTGGGACAGTTTTATTTCCCCCTAGTCACTGTCTCCGAAAGCCTTGGAGAATCTAGAACATGGATTAGGGGCAAAGTCCCAGTGGATCTGTGTCATGGCGCTGCCACCTCACACCTCGGCATTCTGGGGAAATGACTTACTGAGTCTGAACTTTACCTTCCTCCTCTATAAAATGGGTATAGCACCTACCATCAAGATGCTATGAGGATGTGAACAGGACACGTTTACTTGGCCCTGGCAGATAGTACAAATGTACATTAACTACTAATTCCTTCAGCTCGTTTTTCAAGTTGAAGTATAGTTGTGTACAATGTTATATAAGTTACAGGTGTAAAATATAGTGATTTGCAGTTTTTAAAGGATATACTCCATTTAGAGTTATTGTAAAATATCAGTTATATTCCCTGTGTTTTACAATATATCCTTATAGCTTATTTTATACCTAATGGTTGGTACCTCTTGACTGTTCTACCCGTATATTCCCCTCACCCCCACTGGTAACCACTTATTTCTTCCCTATACCTGAGTCTGCTTCTTTCTTGCTATATTCACTAGTTGTTATATTTTTTAGGTTTCTCTTATAAATGATATCAATACAGTGCTTGTCTTTCTCTGCATGACTATTTCACCTGGCATAATGCCCTCCAAGTCCATCCGTGCTGCTGCAGGTTGCAAAGGCCAGTAGTATTCCATTGTGTATATATGCCTGTATACATTCTTTATCCACTTACCTGCTGAACACTTGGGTGGCTTCCACATCTTGGCAATTGTAAATAATGCTGCTACGAACATTGTTTTCAGCCCTTTTCCTGGAAGCCTGGTTTAAGGCGCATTTCTCTCCTTTTCACACTTTTGTGTGTACACCTCTCCTCTAGGGCATCTAGCCACACACACAGGAGCTCAGTTAAATCCATGCTGCTGCTAAACTATTACTCTGTGAGAGAGCTTGGAAAATCTGAGGTCTATAGAAGAGAAAGGAGATGACGATGGAAATATAATAATAACTGATTTATTGAGCACTGGCCCTGTGTCAGGTATGGTAAGAGAGTGCTTTGAATCTCTTTCATGGTCTCCTTCCATCAACAGTGACTAAAAGGGTTTATTTATTGGTGGGTTAGTTGGTTCGCTTTAGCTAACACTTATCAAGAGCTTACTATATGCACTGACACTGTGCAAAATGTATTATCCCACTTAGACCTTACTGCAAAGCTGTACAATGGAGAAGGCAATGGCAACCCACTCCAGTACTCTTGCCTGGAAAATCCCAGGAGGAGCCTGGTGGGCTGCAGTCCATGGGGTCGCTGAGTCAGACACGACTGAGAGACTTCGCTTTCACTTTTCACTTTCATGCACTGGAGAAGGAAATGGCAACCCACTCAAGTGTTCTTGCCTGGAGAATCCCAGGGACGAGGGGGCCTGGTGGGCTGCTGTCTATGGGATTGTAAAGAGTTGGACACGACTGAAGCGACTTAGCAGCAGCAGCAGTAGCAGCAGCAAAGCCGTACGATAGATAACAGTATGCCCGTTTTATAGGTAGAAAAAGAGAGGTGCAGACATAGATTGCTCAAGGTCACGTGGCTAGATAATGAAAGATTTATTAAGATAACATTCAAGTCTTTGAAATAAATGTGTCTGCAAAGCACAGTCTTAACCCCTGGGCTACAGAGCTAACAGGAGAAGCGACTTGCGAAAGTGTATGTAGCTAATAAGGGGCTTCCCTGGTGGCTCAGCGGTAAAGAATCCACCTACCAATGCAGGAGAAGTGGATTCGATCCCTGAGTCAGGAAGATCCCCTGGAGAAGGAAATGGCAACCTGCTCTAGGATTCTTGCCTGGAGAATCCTACAGACAGAGGAACCTGGCGGGGACAGTCCATAGGGTTGCAAAGAATCAGACATGGCTGAAACAACAGGGCATGCACCCATGTGGACCATCTCCACAGCACAAAAGCGTTCAGGACTTCCTCTTCTAACCACGCGTACTTGTTAACAGAACAACCGCTCCTCAGACTTAGCAGAAAGAAGAGTGAGACTTGGAATGAGACAAGAGGAAACCTCTACAATTTCAATTGGTCATCAGTCAATTAATGTACACCACCAGAAGTTAGATGCTATAGTTTCAAAGATACTACCTTGTAGAGACCCGCCCCTGAAAATCTTCTTCTTATACCCACAAGAACTTGGTACCTTTCTCAGATCAGCTCTCTTACTCCCTGGCTTACCTCACAGTGTGACTTCTTTCACCTTGTAATCCATTCTTTGTTTTGAAAGGGTGCCCACCAAGCTGCTTTGCCTGCAGTTTGGAGATCCATCCCAGTAGCCTCCCTCTCAACAATGACAAGAGTCCTGCCACAGAATCCAGTTTCAGAGTCCAGCCTAGCATAGATGGTCAGTGCAGTCCCTCATGAGCCAGGAGTGAAAAATCAGAAGTGCCAGTCACCAGGGTTGGGCTGATTCAAAGCAAATCCGATGCGCAGAGTGATACTTCAACTGATTCACGTTATCATGAGCAGGCAGGCTTCTAATCTCTCAGCCCTGGGCTTGCTTTAGGAGATGCTGTATGCCATTCTCGCAGAGTCCAGAAAAGGAGCTAGTTACCTTGAGAAAGTCAGAATGGCTGACCGTTCAGATTTGTGTAAAAGTAGGATGGGGTAGAGGAGGGCAGTGGCGTATCTAATCATTAAGTTATCTGAAAGATTATTTGACCACAGGACTCCTCAAAATATGACTGCACTTCCCTACAAATTGTCACAAATGTGTATAAAGTAAGGCATTGAGTAGTTCTCCCCTAGAATTTGCATAAAGGCTACCAGGCTCCTCTGTCCATAGGATTCTCCAGGCAAGAATATTGGAGTGGGTTACCCTGCTCTCTTCCAAGGGATCTTTGACCCAGGGATCGAACCTGTATTTCTTATGTCTACTGACCTGGCCAGGTGGGTTCTTAACCACTAGTGCCTCTTTGGAATTCTCTCCATTTGCTGCTGCAAAAAGCCTGTTGACTCATGGAGAAACAGGCCTGGGAGGACTTCCAGAGTGCAGATAGCTAATTCAGGGCAGAGGCTCAAACCTTAGCTATGTATTAGAATCACCTGGGATGCTTCTAAAATACACTGATGCTCAAATCCCACCAGAGCCTAATGAAACCAGAATCTCTGGAGGTAGGATCCAGGCATCAGTATTTTTTAAGCTGAGTAATTCTAAAGAGAAGTTAGACTGAGAACCACTCCCCCACAGGGAGGAACTGAACTCATGCCCGAAAGAGGGCTTGGATTCGAGATCCTAGAGCTAATCTGAGCTCTGACAGCTTCAATAACTTACTGGTTTTGCCACTGCTGTTCTAGAACTTCATGGGCTGTTGTCCCCTTGTGTGATGCAGCACTTGGCATAAAGGATAGACTCAAACAATACAGGTTGAAGGAATACACTCAGACCCAAAGAGCTGGATTCTCACATCAGAAAACTCTTTAGAGAAATCTTTCTCTTTCTGTTGTCACAGCCTCTCTTTCTGTTCACCTCCATTTGACACAGACAATTTTTTTTTTAATAGGAAGCAAAAAACAATAGTAACTGACCCTTCAAGATTTGGCTCAAAACCTACCTCCAAAAGGAAGTCTCTTGGATTGTTCCCAGCTCATAATGATCTCTTTCAGTGAATTTTTATATTATAGTCATTACAGTCTGTATAATTCAGTTGTCAACTGCATTCTTCTGTAATCGTCTTCAGTGGGTGTTTTTTGAATGCCCACAGGTCTATGTTTTACCTTCTTTAGAAGACTGCAAACTCTATGAATTTGAGGACTATCTCTAAGCTAGTGGGGCTTCCTGGATAGCTCAAATAGTAAAGATTCTGCCCGCAATGCGATAGACCTGGGTTCGATCCCTGGGTCAAGAAGATCCCCTGGAGAAGGGCATGGCAATCCACTCCAATGTTCTTGCCTGAAGAATCCCACAGACAGAGCAGCTTGCGGGCTATAGTCCATGGGGTCCTAAACAGTCAGACATGACTGAGCGACTCATCTCTAAGATGGTAGATCATTTTGTTGGCTCACTTGTTTGATGTCTCCGGACAGACTATAAGCTTCTTGAGGCCTGACAATCCCTGTCATTATGCTTTACATGCAGCACCAGGCATGGTACAGACACAGCTTAGGAGCTCAGCAAGGCTCTGTGAAGTGAAGACATTCAGTAACCCCTCTTAGCACAGTGCCCTGAAGTCAGTAGATATCACTAATCATATTTGCTGACTGGGCATGAAATGAAAAAAAAAAACATAATTCTTATTATAAGATTTGGTTCATAGGAGGCACAGAAATTCCCAGATTAATCCTATTTCAATTTTTCTCTTGCTTTTCGTAAATGCATGGTTATTTGGCTCCAAAATTGAATGAGCGGTATCGAGAGGAATCCCTCATTCCCTTCCAAATCCCTTACATATCAATTTGGAACAAAGTCCCTACACCTTCAGTTCAAATCACTCTGGATTTTATACATTTCCATTATTAAGTTCAACAAGTCACTGCAGAGAAAAGACAGCGGGGCCATCTGTGTCAGTGGATGCCTGCATTCCACACCAGGACCAACGTGTGACTTTGAAATAGGAAATCAAGTTTGCCGTTTCATTCCTTAATGAAGCAAACAGATGCCCCAGCCCCCTCGGTGGAGATGCTGCCCTGCTCTATCAGCTACAAGATACAGGGTTCTGCTTTGTTTTGCTGACTGATGATACATACAGAAGGGCTCCCCACAGATGGCAGTCTTGGTATCCATGACAGCCACATTGCCGGATCATTGTTTGCTGTTTCCCTTTGGTGCAGTAAAAGGGTGTGTTAGGGGAGGTGGGTGGGGAGGGGAGAGGAAGGGGACAAAAGAAACAAGCTCACCTGTCCCAGATAATCACCCCACCGCCCTGTTACCCAACACCAAATCCCCAGCCCCATTTTTGGCACCACAGCTGTTGCTACTGAGTCCTAATGAGTTGCAGTTGGGGTAGAAGGGAAGGGTTCCCATGTCACTAATGAGGAGCTACGAAGACAGGTGCTCAGCAAAGCCGGTTTTAAAGCAGATGAACCACAGGCAGGCAGGCAGAGCTGGAAGACAGCATGTCCGACAGCATCGGAATTACAGACTTGGTGTAAGGTGTCTTCTGGAACACTTTGAGTGTGTCTCAAAGCAACCAGCCAGAGCTGGCTGCAATCTGCCACCACAGGCAGAAGGGAGAAAAGAAGAGGCATCTTGTGTGGCCAACTCACACCCAGCTCTAGCCACTGGGGCATCACCCCTTCCCGGCGTTCTTTGATATACAACACCTGCTATGGATGTCTTCCCTAATCTGAACAGCAGGAGATCCGTCACGTCCACAGTGTCATGGTTTAAACCAAAGTACCTCTGGCAGGAATCTGGGTCCACAATGAGGCCATGGGGGCTGAGGTCGTATCTTCAGAATATTCCCCTAGAACATTTCATCTCTTAGTATGGAGTGATGCACATTTTTTTAAAACAAATCAGCCTTTACTTAGTTTCTCTTTTCTGACAGTGCTTTAGAAGAGTTGTAAAAATGTATTGAGGGGGTGAAAGCTCTCCAAAGAGGCCCAGCAAGGGAAAAGGAAAGAGGGCCCTTGTTTCCAACTCTCACTCCAGCTCCTCCATCTAATCAGTGAAAAACCACTAGAAAAAGATTTGGGGGAAAAGTAATCTACATGTTTTTAGTAAGGAGGTTCCTAAACAAACTAAAAACAGAGTTGCCCTAAGTTCCAGCAATCCCACTCTGGGCTGCTGCTGCTGCTGCTGCTAGGTTGCGTCAGTCGTGTCCGACTCTGCGCAGCCCCATAGACGGCAGCCCACCGGGCTCCCCCGTCCCTGAGGTTCTCCAGGCAAGAACACTGGAGTGGGTTGCCATTTCCTTCATCCAGACAAAACTATAATTTGAAAAAATACATGCACCTCTGTGTCCATAGCAGCACTTCTTACAATAGCCAAGACACAGAAGCAACCGAAATGTCCATCAACAGAGGAGTGAGTAACAAAGAGGTGGTACATATTTACAGGGGAGTTTTGCTCAGCGATTATGTTTGGGGCTGGTATATGGGGATGATCCGGAGGGATGATGTGGGGTGGGAGGTTGACTGGGGGAGGGAAGGACTGGAAGTTTGGTATTAACAGATCCAAATTATTATTATTTATATGTAGAATAGATAAACAATGAGGTCCTACTGTATAGCACAGAGAACTGTATTCCATACCCTGTGAGAAACCATAATGGAAAAAAATATGAAAAAGAATATATATAAGTGAATTACTTTGATGTACAGCAGAAATTAACACAACATTGTAAGTCAACTATACTTTAATAAAAGTTTAAAAAATAACCTACCTACTTTAAATATATAAATATTTTTATTTAATATTTGTATAAAATATATAAAATGTTATATAACATTTGAGTCACCTGACTTCATGTTCCCAGGTGAGGTCCAACAAGGTGATGCTCTGCCTTCTTGTTTTATCTCATGCCATTAACAAGTGGCCTTCTGGCAGTCTGGTGCCACTGTCTTTCACATTTTTGTGGGGTTTTATTGGTGATTTTGTGTTTTAAATGGCCCCCCAGCCTAGTGCTGAAGTGCTGTCCAGGGTTTCTAGGTGCAGGAAGGCCATGATACACACTATGGAGAAAATACTTGTATTGGATAGGCTTTGATAAGGCATGAGCTGTGGTGCTGTTGCCCATGAGTTTAATGTTAATGAAGCATCAGCATATATTGCATAAGCATACAGAAACACTTAAAACGAGATAGTGCATTGGTCAGTTGGTGAAAAGACCATGATCGGGGACTCACAGGAACCTAATTCTGTATTCCCCTGCCTTGTATTCACTAATTCAGTGTTTGCAGCAACCTTATAGAACATAACTGCTGCAAATAATGAGAATAAACTATGCTTTTTGACACAATGTTGACTTCTTGGAATGGTTTTCCATGGTATTTCTAATCACAGAGACTGCAGGATATATGAACAACAAGAGGAAGGTTAAGTAGGAGATTATGTACTTGTGTCTACTATCTGCCACTCCCTTCAACGTAGTATATCTCTTTAGTCTTTATAATAATTTTATATGGCTGTTTTTATTGCTCTTTTCTTTTCTAAGTATGAAAACTGAATCTTAAAGAGAGTAGGCAATTCACCTGAGGTCATGCAGCATGGTAGGCAGAATTCTAAAATGGCCCTAAGATTCCTTCCCCTCTGCACCATACATGCCCTCCACGATACCATCCCTAAAGTGTAAGTGGGGACCTGTAAATCATGGCAATGGTCATATGCCATGATTACATTGCAATGCAGAAGTGAAAGAATTTTGCAAATATAATCGATTGATTCTTAAGCCCTGATTTTAAAGGAAATTACTTTGGGTGTGTCCCTCCTAGACAGATGAGTCCTTTAAAAGGTGAATCTCTCTCCTGCTGGCCTTGAAGAAGAAAGCCACGAGTTCTATAGCTAAAAGGAAATTAATTCTGCTAACAACCCTCTGAACCTGGAAAAGAACCCTCAGCCTCAGATAAGACAGCAGCCCCAGCTGACCTAACCCTAACTTTGACTACAGCTAACCTGTGCCCAGACTCTTGATCCAGGGAAACTGAACAACAATACATCAGTATTGTCTTTGGTAGTTAGATACACAGCAAAAGAAAACTAACATACATAGCTAAGGAGTGGCAGAGTCAGGGTTGAAACACAGGGTCCCTGCCTCCTAACGCTGATGTTCTTGTCCTTTGTATGATGTAATACCATGCTTTGGATTTTGCTTGCTTGTTTGGTTGCCATGGGGAGAAGACAGTGGTAGAAGGAAATATGAAAGACATTCAGATAAAATGGCTAAGATAGAAGCCTTAATACAAATCTTAATACAAAACGTGTCTCTTCAGCCTCGGGTGGTGGCAGTTACTGTGACTAGTAAAAAAGTGAGGAGCCTGTTAGTGTTGGGAGATGAGGAGTAGGGGTGGGCAAGCATTTCACCTCCTCTTTCTCAGGAATTATGTAAAGGGAATTGGGGGGTAACAGCCTTCACATAGGGCAAGCAGAGAGCTCTGGGTTCACAATGTTAGATGAACCACATGAAATAGCTGATATGATTGTTTATGATATTCACGAATAGCAACTACATATGATTCAACCAGTAGTTAGAAGATGTCAGGTCAGAGACCGGAAGCAGGAAAGAAGGCAGGAATACTGTCGGGGAGGACTCCTTGAGTGGGAAGAGACACGAACATGGACGTTGTCAAGGCAAGAATAGAACAACTTGGTGTTCAGAGCCAGGAGGGACAATGTCAGTGAGCATGCTCATGCCTCAACTATGGGAGATTTCAGCTAAGGGCTTTGTGCAGCTGTGGGAAGGATGAACACCTACAAAACCCAAGCTTAATCTGCAGATCTCTGACTCTGATCTAGTGATATGCTATGCTACAAAAGGGGAAGCACAGGGCAGAGTGGCCAGGGGAGGGATGGGGTTACGCACTATTGCAGGATTAGTGTAAGGGTCATAAATAACACATGTCACACACCTAACACAGGACTTGGAACCTCAGACAGAAGGAGGTCAAACCAGTCAATCCGGAAGGAAATGATCCCTGAATACTCTCTGGAGGGACTGATGCTGAAGCTGAAGCTCCAGTACTTTGGCCACCTGATGCGAAGAGCTGACTCACTGGAAAAGACCCTAATGCTGGGAAAGATTGAGGACAAGAGTAGAAGGGGTCAACAGAGGATGAGATGGTTGAATGGCATCATGGACATCATGGACATGAGTCTGAGCAAACTCGGAGAGATNTCCAGTACTTTGGCCACCTGATGCGAAGAGCTGACTCACTGGAAAAGACCCTAATGCTGGGAAAGATTGAGGACAAGAGTAGAAGGGGTCAACAGAGGATGAGATGGTTGAATGGCATCATGGACATCATGGACATGAGTCTGAGCAAACTCGGAGAGATGGTGAAGGACAGGGAAGCCTAGCGTGTTGCAGTTCATGGGGTCTCAAAGAGTTGGACAGAACTTAGTGACTGAACAGCGACAAGTACCAAAAAAGTGGCAGCATCATTATCTGGCTGTTTACCAGACAACAGAAAACTGCCTTGCTCATGTAAGGACGAGGCATCTTTAAATACAAAGACAGAAGGAAAGGCAGAAGGCCGTGACTGGGAACACCAGAATCAGGCTGGAAAACATTTAATTCTTTAGTCACTGAACTTCCTCTCGTGGGGCAGCATTGGGGAAGGGACAGCACCTTGGCTGCATCTTGCTCCAGACACTTGGCCATTAAGAGCAGGGCTCTCCACCTGAAGGAGGCCAGGATGGACAACTTCATGGTTTTCATCACATGAGCCCATAGGTAATCACACTGATTACATAAGCAGATTCATTTGCTAACCCATTCAAAAGACACTTTTTTTTAATCACCCACTATGTGCAAGGCCGGGGAAGGCAATGGCACCCCACCCCAGTACTCTTGCCTGGAAAATCCAATGGACGGAGTAGCCTGGTGGGCTGCAGTCCATGGGGTCGCTAACAGTCGGACAGACTGAGCGACTTCACTTTCACTTTTCTCTTTCATGCATTGGAGAAGGAAATGGCGGCCCACTCCAGTATTCTTGCCTGGAGAATCCCAGGGACGGGGGAGCCTGGTGGGCTGCCGTCTATGGGGTCACACAGAGTCGGACATGACTGAAGTGACTTAGCAGCAGCAGCATGTGCAAGGCATATAGTGAAGAGAAGTGGGAGAAGTCATCTGCCTTGCCCTCAAGGCAGGGGCGCTGTCCTTGGCTCAGTCCTGAGTTTGGTTCCAGCTCAGAACATGGTGTTTACCATTTTAGCAGGAGGGTTATAAATACGCGTTTGGTCAGTAGGACTCATATTTAGGATATAATGGTCCAGTTACAATAAGAAAGACAAAAATAAGTAGTAATTGCCTCCGTTCTGAAACTGGTAATTGCTCTGTTTAAGCTTCCTGATCTGTGGAGCCTGGGAAGCAGGTCAAAGGAGAGAGATTGCAGCACTGCCTACCTGCTGCTCAGAGACGTACCCAAGAGCCCCTGGGAGCCTGCACTGTAATTACTGTAGTCGTGCTAGCCCCAGAGTCCCACCAGCAAGTATAATAATTTCCTATGTAATTATCCTCCAGATAAGAACATGCACCCTCCTCCCAGCCCTTCTTCCTCCCTCTCCTTTTATTTCCCTTCTCTCTCCATCTTCCTTCCTTCCCTTCATCTCCCAAACAAATTCAATAAGGTCCACATCAGGATGCAGAAGAATCCACTCTAAGGTCACCTTGTACCTGGGCCTGGGGCTGCTCTCTCCTTGGAGAGAACACTGACGTGTTCCCTGATGTTGTCAAAGAAAGCCTGGATAATGAAACTTTCCTCTGCCTTCCTCCAGACAAGACTCCTTGACTTTCTATCTTTAGATCAATGGTCTCTTCCCCCAAACTCCCCTTAAGCTCAGGTGGGGCATATAATTACTGATGGGGAAACTGCCTGAGAAGACGACTGGCCCACAGGTCACGGCAGAGATTCTTTAAGTCCTTAATGACAAACTGGCACATAATGCATGTGATGAGTAATTGAGACTCGGCACTATTCAATCCTCACAACAACCCTAGGAGGTAGGCACTATTGTTATCCATATATATAGATGAGTAAATGAAAGGCCAGTTAACTCTCCCTAGACCCTTTCACCAATAAGTGGCTGAGCTGGGATTCCAATTTGGTCCGTGTGACACCTTCTCTGTGTATTTCATCACCCTGCTCTGTTGAAAATGAAAATCGCTCAGTTGTGTCCAACCCTTTGCAACCCCATGGACTGTACAATCCATGAAATTCTCCAGGCCAGAATACTGGAGTGGGTAGCCTTTCCCTTCTCCAGGGACTCTTCCCAATTCAGGGATCAAACCGAGGTCTCCAGCATTGCAGGCGGATTCTTTACCAGCTGAGCCACAAGGGAAGCCCAAGAATACTGGAGTTGGTACCCTATCCCTTCGCCAGGGGATCCTCCCTACCTAGGGCCTTCTGCATTGCAGGCAGATTCTTTACCAACTGAACTACGAGGGGAGCCCTCTGCTCTGTTACCCTCCACTGTATGGGCTTTACCCACATCGTTGCTCTCCCACTTCTGTCATTGGTGATTCATGGTGCAAATGATAAACCCGAATTCTGTCTTCCAGCTCCCAGCACTCATTCAATGCCCCCTTCTCATGTATTAGGGCCGCCTTCCTTTCGTCACAGACAGCCATGGCTCACTTGCTCTCAGGCTGTCTGTGGCATTTCCATTTGTTCCCCAGCTAGGCCCACCTTGCTTTGCAGAGGGAGGCAGGTAACAACTGCATTTTAGGTCAAGCAGATAACATACCTGGCTCTCAGGACTGGTTGCAAAGCAGCAGGGAACACCAATGGGAAAGAGTGCCTGGAGAATGGGCCCTTCTTGTGCCTCCCCGGTCACAAGGGTGGAAAACGAGAAGTGGGCAGGAGGTTCATGGAGCATTAGCTGGAGCCTCTACGCAGTTAAGAACCATCAGTGGAGGTTCATGAGAAACGAAAAACAGAACCGCTGTATGATCCAGCAATTCCACTCCTGGGCATATATCCAAATAAAGCTACAATTCAAACAGACAATTCCAGTGTTCACAGCAGCACTATTCACAATAGCCAAGACACGGAAACAACCTGAATGTTCACTAACAGATGAATGGAGAGAGAAGATGTGACACAATGGAATATTACTCAGCCAAAGAATGAAATATGCCACCGTACCAACATGGATGGNTTACTGACTCAATGGATATGAGTTTGATCAAACTGGAAGATGGTGAAGGACAGGGAAAACTAGTGTGCTGTAGTCCATGGGGTCTCACGGAGTCAAACACAACTGAGGGACTCAACAAATAGTTCTTGGCTGCCCTTCCCTTGTTTCTGTGTTCCCTCCCTTCCCTGATTAGCAATTGTTTGAATCTGCCCTTTGAAATTCAGAAAAGATCTTGGAGGCTGAATGAAACATATTTACAACAAATAAGAAGTGGGTCACAAAAAGGACTTGTGCTCTAGAGCCCCACAGAGTCCTGCTAAGTTTCACTGGAAGTGAAGCACCTGCTGAAATTAAGCTCCTATCCAAGGCACTGGAGCCCACTAGACACTGAGAAATAGCACTATCTCCCTAAATTAATACATTTCAGAGGCACAGATCCCTTTGAAAGACAATCCTAAACTACAAAGCTAACAAGAGGGTTTTAAAAAGGTTTACATTTCAAAGGGTCAAAGAAGAAATTTATGTTTTCTAAAGTAAATGTTCTAAGAAAATGGAGGTCAGGGTATAGACTGAAGAAAAAAATCTAAGGTCTAGTGAAGCTCAGGGGAGCAACAACTGTCTTAGTCACTATTGTAGGGGAGCAAAATAGGCCATGCAAAATATGTTTGTTTGGCAAATTTATTATTCTGAGCTTATTATTTTTGAGAGGCTACAGACAAAGGCCGGGGAAGGCAATGGCACCCCACCCCAGTACTCTTGCCTGGAAAATCCAATGGACGGAGTAGCCTGGTGGGCTGCAGTCCATGGGGTCGCTAACAGTCGGACAGACTGAGCGACTTCACTTTCACTTTTCTCTTTCATGCATTGGAGAAGGAAATGGCAACCCACTCCAGTATTCTTGCCTGGAGAATCCCAGGGATGGGGGAGCCTGGTGGGCTGCCGTCTATGGGGTCACACAGAGTCGGACATGACTGAAGTGACTTAGCAGCAGCAGCATGTGCAAGGCATATAGTGAAGAGAAGTGGGAGAAGTCATCTGCCTTGCCCTCAAGGCAGGGGCGCTGTCCTTGGCTCAGTCCTGAGTTTGGTTCCAGCTCAGAACATGGTGTTTACCATTTTAGCAGGAGGGTTATAAATACGCGTTTGGTCAGTAGGACTCATATTTAGGATATAATGGTCCAGTTACAATAAGAAAGACAAAAATAAGTAGTAATTGCCTCCGTTCTGAAACTGGTAATTGCTCTGTTTAAGCTTCCTGATCTGTGGAGCCTGGGAAGCAGGTCAAAGGAGAGAGATTGCAGCACTGCCTACCTGCTGCTCAGAGACGTACCCAAGAGCCCCTGGGAGCCTGCACTGTAATTACTGTAGTCGTGCTAGCCCCAGAGTCCCACCAGCAAGTATAATAATTTCCTATGTAATTATCCTCCAGATAAGAACATGCACCCTCCTCCCAGCCCTTCTTCCTCCCTCTCCTTTTATTTCCCTTCTCTCTCCATCTTCCTTCCTTCCCTTCATCTCCCAAACAAATTCAATAAGGTCCACATCAGGATGCAGAAGAATCCACTCTAAGGTCACCTTGTACCTGGGCCTGGGGCTGCTCTCTCCTTGGAGAGAACACTGACGTGTTCCCTGATGTTGTCAAAGAAAGCCTGGATAATGAAACTTTCCTCTGCCTTCCTCCAGACAAGACTCCTTGACTTTCTATCTTTAGATCAATGGTCTCTTCCCCCAAACTCCCCTTAAGCTCAGGTGGGGCATATAATTACTGATGGGGAAACTGCCTGAGAAGACGACTGGCCCACAGGTCACGGCAGAGATTCTTTAAGTCCTTAATGACAAACTGGCACATAATGCATGTGATGAGTAATTGAGACTCGGCACTATTCAATCCTCACAACAACCCTAGGAGGTAGGCACTATTGTTATCCATATATATAGATGAGTAAATGAAAGGCCAGTTAACTCTCCCTAGACCCTTTCACCAATAAGTGGCTGAGCTGGGATTCCAATTTGGTCCGTGTGACACCTTCTCTGTGTATTTCATCACCCTGCTCTGTTGAAAATGAAAATCGCTCAGTTGTGTCCAACCCTTTGCAACCCCATGGACTGTACAATCCATGAAATTCTCCAGGCCAGAATACTGGAGTGGGTAGCCTTTCCCTTCTCCAGGGACTCTTCCCAATTCAGGGATCAAACCGAGGTCTCCAGCATTGCAGGCGGATTCTTTACCAGCTGAGCCACAAGGGAAGCCCAAGAATACTGGAGTTGGTACCCTATCCCTTCGCCAGGGGATCCTCCCTACCTAGGGCCTTCTGCATTGCAGGCAGATTCTTTACCAACTGAACTACGAGGGGAGCCCTCTGCTCTGTTACCCTCCACTGTATGGGCTTTACCCACATCGTTGCTCTCCCACTTCTGTCATTGGTGATTCATGGTGCAAATGATAAACCCGAATTCTGTCTTCCAGCTCCCAGCACTCATTCAATGCCCCCTTCTCATGTATTAGGGCCGCCTTCCTTTCGTCACAGACAGCCATGGCTCACTTGCTCTCAGGCTGTCTGTGGCATTTCCATTTGTTCCCCAGCTAGGCCCACCTTGCTTTGCAGAGGGAGGCAGGTAACAACTGCATTTTAGGTCAAGCAGATAACATACCTGGCTCTCAGGACTGGTTGCAAAGCAGCAGGGAACACCAATGGGAAAGAGTGCCTGGAGAATGGGCCCTTCTTGTGCCTCCCCGGTCACAAGGGTGGAAAACGAGAAGTGGGCAGGAGGTTCATGGAGCATTAGCTGGAGCCTCTACGCAGTTAAGAACCATCAGTGGAGGTTCATGAGAAACGAAAAACAGAACCGCTGTATGATCCAGCAATTCCACTCCTGGGCATATATCCAAATAAAGCTACAATTCAAACAGACAATTCCAGTGTTCACAGCAGCACTATTCACAATAGCCAAGACACGGAAACAACCTGAATGTTCACTAACAGATGAATGGAGAGAGAAGATGTGACACAATGGAATATTACTCAGCCAAAGAATGAAATATGCCACCGTACCAACATGGATGGACTAGAGATTATCCTACTAGGTGAAGAAGTCAGACAAAGACAAAGATCGCATGATATCACTTATATGTGGAATCTAAAATATGGCATAAATGAGCCTATCTATGAAACAGAATCATGGACATGCAGAAAAGACTGGTGGCTGCCAAGGCTGGGGGGTTGAGAAAGGGATAGAGCAGGTGTTTGTTGTTAGCAGATGTATACTTTTATATATAGACTGGATAAACAGCAAGGTCCTACTGTACAGCACAGAGAACTGTATTTAATAGCCTATGACAAACCGTAATGGAAATGAATATATATTTTTAATGTGTATATATGTATAACTGAATCACTTAGCTGTATAGCAAAAATTAACACACACTGTAAATCAGGACGCATGCATGCTCAGTTGCTCAGAAGTGTCAGACTCTTTGCGACACTATGGACTGTTGCCTGCCAGGCTCCTCTGTTCACGGGATTCTCCAGGCAGGAATACTGGAGTGGGTTGCCATTTCCTCCTCCAGGGGATTTTCTCAACCCAGAGGTTGAACCTGCATCTCCTACATCTCCTGCCTTGGCAGGTGGATTCTTGACCACTGAGCCCAAATCTGGAAGCCCACTGGGAAGCCCAAATCAAGTATACTTCCATAGAAATATTGACAAAGTGAATATGTGTGTGTATATATATAATAATCATCAATGGATCAGGACTAAGAACATTGGCAGATAAAAGGGAAGGGCATTAAAGTATCTGTCATAAAGTAACTAAACTGACTGGGGGGAGTGTGGCTTAGAGCAAGGGGCCAGATTATTTTTCTGAACTCTCATCTAACTTGCAAGCAAGAATGGAAAGGCTTACAATTACAATCCATACATAACAAAGTTGCTAAATGAGCTCTGGTCTCCGTCCCCCTCAGAAGCTGTGGGTCCGTGTCCTGCGTGTGGTTAACCGCACGGGCAATGCTCTTCTCACCAGCAGCCCTTTGACCATCCGTGCGACACCCCTCGCTGACTCACTGAAGTCCAGAGCAAGCATTATGCAAGGCTTGGGTATTAGTGTCCTTGGCATCCCTGGGTCTGCAGCTGGCATCACTCGGCAACTTTTATCTCCGCTGTCACATGGCCTCCTTATGTTGATGCTAGTCATAGGCTCTAAGGCCCACCCTAACTGAGCATAACATCACTGTCACCTTCTGAGGTTATGCGTGGACATGGATTTGGGAGCGGGGAGTGGGGACTCTCTTTAACCTCGCATATCTTGCCAGTGGCATTTTTGGCTGATCCCACATAACAGCAAGGAGAGAATTTGGGTTCCTCAACGGAAAGCCTCAGGTAAACCTTGATATGGGTGGGGAGATGGAGGAGACAAACCACCCTGAGCAGCGTCCGTGCCGGACTGAGGCTGCACCCTCGCATCTAAAACATATCACAGAAATCAAGTCCAACAGACAAAAGTAAGTCATGCAGAGAAGAAGGCAACTTCCCCCATAGCCCAAAACAGCCCAGGCCCCTTCCCCTTCAAAGTGCAACACTATCCAGGTACCACGCCAAGTGATTCAATTCACCCTGCACCCTCTTTCCCCAAACTCACATGGAAAAGAGGCAAATTCCTTCAGTCTCCTTTCATCTCCCTTCTAAGCCCCACGAGAGCTGGGGGTCACCCAGGGGCTCTAGCTGAGATGGAGCCCTCTCAGCCTCCATTCAGCCAAGAACAATCCCAGGGGTGGGGGTCGGGGGCTCATGGCAAAGAGCAGAGCACATCTAACCCTCAGGCTCCCCTAAGGCAGTCCTTTCTGCTAGTGGGGACTGATTTCTGAGGCCTTCAGGGAGGTGCTGTGTGGAACTGCATCCAATCTGGGCTAAGCAGATTAGTTCCCTCCCAGGGAAAGGTTTCTGGACAGCTGAGCAGGGCAGCTCCCTGGGCAGTGGCGGGGGGCTGTCATTACAAGGCCCAGACAGGACATAATGACATGCTCCCTGGAGGGAGCTCCTAATTGAATTACAGGGTGTCTCTTGAGCATCAAAGGCAGCCTGTGCTCAGAGGTAGCCGAACAGTCCAGGAGCAGACCTTCTGTGGAGCTGGTGCTGGGAGGGGTGGGGCTTGGGAGGAGCTGGGATGCCTGAAGTAGAGAGGGCTCTGGGGAATCTTGGTGGTCTTGCAGACCCTGGGAGAGAAGAGGAGGAAGGCACAGAGAGTGGGGGATGGTGGGCATCCCTGGAGCTCATACCTGAGAAGGGTGTTCAAATCCCGTATCTCCCCAGCTTGTTGCAACCAGGAGGTGGTAGAGAGCCAGAGGACCAGGCCTCTGTTCATTCATTCATTTAACAAGCATCTTTTGTGCCGCTAGGATGTGTGATGAAAGAGAACCAAGCGCTGCTCTGATCTGAGGACGCAGCCTGCTGTGGGACCATTCACTCGTGAAGTCAACTTCTGCTTTTATCGACGCATGCCCCACAAGCCGCAGCCAACCAGCCCTTCTTCCTAACAAGTTCTTCTAAGTGGACTAGAGGAGGAGGTGTGCAAGTCACCTTTACTGACTGAATCACGACAAAAGGAGACTTCCCTGGTGGTCGAGTGGTTAAGGATCCACCTTGCAAGGCAGGGGACGTGGGTTCAATTCCTATTCGGGGAACTAAGATCCCACACACCTCAGAGCAACTGAACCCATGTGCCACAGCTAGAAAGCTTGCGAGCTGCAACTACTGAGCCCTGCGCGCTCTGGAGTCTGCAGGCCGCAACTACCAAGCCCACGCGCCACAAATGCTGAGCCAGAGCCCTGCATCTAGAGTGTCCCCGCATTGCAGGGAGCGATCCCGTGTGCTGCCACCAAGGCCCGACACTGCCAAATCAGTAAGAACAACGATAGATTGTGACAAAAGGCAGGAGGCGTCCCTGTGTGGCTGAGGCTCAGGGGCCCCTCTTGCACAGCAATGCTCACACGCACATCCTCTCCCCGCCCGCCTGGGGACTTCCTGAGGACAGGGGTGGCACCTCGTCTCACAGGGCTCAGCTCACGGTATGAGCTCCACGAACGCCTGCTGACTGTGCCCTGAGAGACTGGCTCCCCCTCCGCACCCCCTCCCTGGAGGGGGGGCTATCGTAGGTTCTCCGAGGGCTGTGGGCTCTGTGACCATCCTCCTCCTCTAACCCTTCGTCTCTGTGACCCAGACCCAGACACCAGGGTCACAACCTCAAAGGGGCCCTTAGTCTGAACACGTGTTCCTGAGTCAGCCTTGCCTGCAGCAAGCCAAAGCGTCAGCTGTGTATACTCCTGATGCTGAAGTGGCCAGACAAGGATCCCCTGTGTACCCGCCCGGGCAAGGGTGGGTCTGAGACAACAGCCGAGAGCGAAGAGTCCAGATTTCTGAGCTGGGCATTAAGGAGTCTATTTGGCCCTTGCCAAATTCCCTGGGCCCAGTTGTCCCTGAATTAAAGGACAGCCAACTCTTGCTGTTAAGGAAGAGATGTCCTCTTAACTCTTTCTATATGAGAATAAAGTCTGCTGCTTTAACTTCCTGACCTTATTCTGATGCTAAACTACGTAACATAGTTGAAAGAATATGTGATTTATAAGCAGAAGATCTAGGTTTGGACACTGATCCTTAAACGCTTTGTGTCCTAAGGTAAATTAACATTTCTTAAATTCGGTTAACTCATCTGAAGAAATTAATATTAAAAGTGCAATTTTTATTTCTATATAAATATTACAAGTCTTATTCTGTAAAAACATAACAGCCACAACAGTAATCTCTCCCAAAGGTCTAAACAATGCAGAAGCCTAGAAAATCAACACTGTGTCCTGTATTCTGATATATTCTCCAGCATATTCCAATCTCCCCAGGGGATCACCCTCTTCAAAACAACTTTAAACAGTTAGTGCCTAATATTTTCAAAGTATTTTATATCAATTTGTTCCTTTGAAAGTGAGTTCGTGGCTGTGTTCATTCTACTCTCTCCCCAGTCCTCAAAATAGAAAGTATATATTCTTCCAACAGTCCACAGGTTAACTAAAATACCATTTCTGTCTACTTTGGCTAGAACTGTATTAACTCATTGTTGTGACACTAGTTAACTTTTGCTGTAGTTTATGAAAAAAAAATGGAAATCTAATTAATTTTCAGCTAAGAATCTTGTAAAACCTGAGGTCCCACAAGGAGGGGTAGATAATTAAAATGGCCTGTTATGGGAAGCTGGCTGGGAACCCATGGTCTGGTTTACAAAGCCCACTGTGTTAGCAAGGACTCTGGCAGATTCTGGTCTGATAAGGTTACCTGCACCATGGGTCCAGTGGGGATTTAAGTCCCTGTGGATTCAGGAGAAGAGAGCGATTCACGGAGGTTTTCCCCTAGGGCTGGCCCAGTATTGGAGAGACGGTGACAACTTCATGCTAATGCACCTCAGTGCAATGGAGACTCCTACTGTATCCCATGAAGCTCTTCCCATCTCTCATCCCAGGACTAGAGTTGGCAGATATTTGGCTTTTCTTCTCACATCCACAGCTGAGTCCAGACACAGCCTCAAAAATCCTTTCCAAGATGACTCCCTGGACAGCCACAACGGACTGACGGGAACTGACCCAGAAAAGAGTCCTATGTTACACCCAGCCATGTGCCCTGGGGCATGGGCACCTGACAGAGCTGCGCTCTGTGCCACCTGGAGATGAGAATGCAGTGGCCTCCGGGGAGTTCCTGGAGAGGCATCAAGTTACAGCTGCAAAGGTAAGGGGGTGGGGGTGCCCGCTAGATGTGTATAAGAGACAGGACCTTCTGAAAGTCCAGCAGAGCAGCTGTCTAGCCTGGCGGGGGAGGGGGGGCGGGTGGGAAGGGAGAGGCTGTCATTCTACCCGTGGCGGGGATGCTTTCTGTCCCGGTAGGGAATACAGGCTGCTCTGGAAACCCAAACCCAGGAAGAGGCTGGGACAGTGGCTCAGGACCCAAACTGAGGGCACCTGAAAATGACGGCAGGGTGTCTTCTGACGGTTGTCTCCCGGAGACACCGGACCAGAAAAGGGCAAAGGGGGAGGGACAACCCCGGTGGCCTGCAGCCTTGGGCCACTGAGCATCACCCGCTAGGAATGCTTTCTGTTGATCTGGGCAGAAGCCAGTTTAGTTTCAGCTGCCGAGTCTGTGGTTGGCTGGATGGCTATAGTAGTGCTGAGGGCTCCAGAGGTGGCTGTCTCTCCTGTTCTCCAGCCTACCACGCCAGTGCTGATTACTGTAAAATCAGCACCCTCTCAGGGGTACGGCTGGAGCAGGCAATGGCAGCCCACTCCAGCACCCTTGCCTGGAAAATCCCATGGACAGAGGAGCCTGGTAGGCTGCAGTCCATGGGGTCGCAAAGAGTCGGACACGATTGAGCGACTTCACTTTCACTTTCCACTTTCATGCACTGGAGAAGGACATGGCAACCCACCCCAGTGTTCTTGCCTGGAGAATCTCAGGGACGGGGGAGCCTGGTGGGCTGCCGTCTATGGGGTCACACAGAGTCGGACACGACTGAAGTGACTTAGCAGCAGGGGTACGGCAAGCCTTACAGACTGTGTCAGTTTTGAGGTGACACAAGACTGTTTTGCCTAGGACTTCTTTCTAAGTGACACTGTCCACCACTTAAAGACACAATTGCTTAGTTAGCTCACCATCGAGACCCCGGGGCAACTTCATTTTCCCACCCCACCACCCAACTATGGCAGATTAAGCATCAAATTGGGGATGGATGGAAACATGACTTAACCCAGGGTAACCAATATCTATCTGGCCAGTGGCCTTTGATAGAGTTGAGTTGAGGGGTGGGGAAGGGTGGAGGTGGGGGAGGGAAACAGCAGAGTCCCTCCCTTGAGAATCTGAGGTAGAAGAATAGAAAGATCTTTTCAGGTAGGGAATAGGGCTGTTGGGCTGTGAGGTTTCATTGAAGTGATAAGGGAGAAGACCACAGAGAGGGCAGAGACGTCAGGAGACAGACACGTGGCTGAGAGGGAGTGTGTTAGACAGAGTAGGTGGTCCCTAAGGCTCCGATGCCTTTCTGATACCAGTTCCAGCCGATGCTGGATCCTTACAATTCAATCTTCTAGTCTTAAAGTCAAATACTATGTGGTGAAGGAAAAAAAGAAAACAAAAACAAAAAGAGCACCAAAAGTGAGTGGTCTGTTTCCTGAGAGATATCAGTCTTCTTGGTATTAATCATGAGGCTAGTTCTTTCTATCCAAATGCCAGGCTTTCTTGAGGGATACCCACAGCACACTCTTGGTCACTCAAAGAAATCACAGATTAGACAGTAGACAAAAGGCGGTCCACACACAGAAGCCAACAGCGTGAAGGAGGTGGATGCAGGGAATAGAATAAGAGTAAGATGGGAGACGGGACTAAAGGGCGTGAGGAGGCAGTCACTGAGCTCAAGCAAGAGCAGCGAGCGGCAGCGGCTCCGGGAGCACAGACAGTAAAGAAAGAAGGCTGCCGCCGAGGACGTCCAGAAGAGAGAGCCCCTGCAAGAGAAAGCAGCCAAGCAAAAAGGGAGGCGCAAGCAGGGAAACGGAGTGAGCACACAGAGACTCTGCAGTCAGGTCCAGGTTAGCCCTAGGGATGTGGTATGTACGCCTTCCATGACTGCAGCTCAGAAAGAGAGGGGCAGGGGGTCAGGAGGGTCCCAAGGAGAGATCACACGGGAGACACAAGGAGGAAACCAAGAGGGAGACCAGTCAAGACCAAGGGCTCTGGAATAAGATGGGCTACTACAAAGAAATGGCAGAATTCATCATCTCTAATCCACAGCTTGCTCCGCAGCCGTGTTCTGAATAGGAAGCTACTGTCAAGATGTCACTCATTTTCAAAGTACCAACTAAAGTATCCATGCTAGAGAGCTGTCTGCATTATAACTACCTGGTTCTTCATGAGTCCTTATCACCCAGGGGTAAGTGAACTGGGCTCAGGCAAGAGCAGGTTAACCAGCCTGTGTCCCTGCCATGCCGACCCTTCACTAGAAAGGGTCAGGATGCTGCCACATTGAAAACTGAACTCAAGTATATATGCTCACCAAGTGATGACTCAATTTTAGGAAAACAAATTTTTCCATAACAAATAAATTTTACTTCAACTTTATCTTCTTCTCTACTTAGCCAGATAAGTTCCTATTTGTGTATGTGGCAGATGGTAGGGTGGGACTACAGTTCGTATGAATGATAACTATCACATCAGCTAAAAATGTTTACCTAGTGCTTTCCTTCATGGTCTTTTAGCAAAATTTTCAAAGCACATGATTCCTACAAGATGCTTCTGGATGGTGCAGAATTTAAATACAGGGATTTCGCTCTGTTTGTAGGTCAAGGAGTTCTCTCTCTCCAACCATTAGTTACACACTGCTCTACACTAGGACTTCTGATTGGTTCTGGAAGCACAGGTTAGTTTATCTTCTAAAAGGACAAGAAAATAACACCTTGAATAAACTGAAGATTGTAGCACTGAATTCTACTCCATTCCTAGTGGAGTTGATGGGGGCATAACCCAAGGATGGGGAAGGAATGAGTGCTCATGTACGACCCAAACACACCTGGAAAGTTGATGAAAGTTGGACGACAAGGAAGAGTCCTCCCAACTCACCCGTCTCACTTTGCCCAAGTATCCCTTTCTATCACGCTTGTGACTGAATGAGAAAACTTTGACCCAAAGAGCCAGAAGAGCTGAGACAAACGAAGCAAGGCCCATGGCAGGATCTTTATTGTTATTCCTTTATTACTGCTTAAAGCCTCAGCTAGCATCATCGCAAGCAATGCTGAGGGGAGCCTGCTTTGAGGCTGAGACTGTTTCATTTTCTGATTGGCTGGTCATGTGACCATCTCCAACCACAGTGTGCCTTTCTCCTCAAACCCAACCTGACATTCTCCTTGGTGGAGTCTCCAACTCTGCACACCCCGAATTTTCTCATACCAGAGGGCAGACCAAAGTGAAAAGACCCAGGGTAGGCACGCTGAATGCTCTGTTGCCTATGGTCCCTGAGCAAGTCCAGCAGAGGGAGTGCTGCCCGATCCAGTACTGCCAAGGATGTTGCACCCTTAGACCCTAAAACAAATAAACCAGGAAAGCTCTGGACTTGCTGGCGATCTTTATGGACATATAAGGTTTAAGTATACTTGGCGTGTTTTGTGGATCCTGAAGTTGGAATATGTCACTCTTTGACATATTCTTGGGCAATTTTAGTAATTAAGAAAAGAAAAAAAAAATTTACCAAGACCTGGGGCCTTTCTGGGTACAACATCCAAAGCTTCTGCTGAAGAGTCCACACAGCCTCTAATCATTCCCTTGTGCCCCAAAGAGAGGAAATTGTAGTTGAACAACCCTATCTGAAATGTTCCACTATTCTGTTAAACCCCCCTCCCCCATTTAACAATTCACTTAAACACGGATTTCTTTCTTCAAGATCACTTTGAATCAAGCACATAGCTCCACTGTGAGTTCCATGAAGCCATGGTTCTGGGGGTGAACTGTTTACCTACAACTACAAAGAGAGCTTGTTACTGGAAATCAGCACTGCAGGCTGAAGAAAGGAGAAAGAAAAGGATTCCAGCTAAGGGAAATATCTCTACCTCCACTGCACGTCCACCTGCACGAAGTGTGCAGCTTCTGATTTTTCTCAAATGCAGAAAGGACATTCTAGAAACAAACGGTCCTCCTCTATGCACGTGTGCGTGCTAAGTCACTTCAGTCGTATCCAACTCTTTGCGACTCTGTGGACTGTAGCCCGACAGGCTCCTCTGTCCATGGGATTCTCGAGGCAAGAATACTGGAGTGGGTTGCCACACCCTCCTCCAGGGGATCTTCCCAACCGAAGGACTGACACCACATCTATTATGTCTTCTGCACTGGCAGGAGGGTTCTTTACCACTAGTGCTACCTGGGAAGCGCCTTATCTTCCTCTGTGACCAGATAAAAATTATCCTATTACTCTACTGAGCCAAAGAAAAAGCAAAAACCTGACTGTGTTTAGTCAAGTTGGAGAATGTGAAAATTGTGTCCTGGGTAACTCCTTATTTGTACAGGTTTTGATGGGAAGATGCCTTTGGCTAAAACTTTACAGAGAAAGCACCCCTGGAAGAGAATGGCCTGCATCATTCTGAAAAAAAAAAAAAATACTGCACTATTTCATGGAAAAAGGTCTAGCGTAAAGTTAACCATCACCAAGAGATGTCTCAGCTACACTTTGACGTCACTTTTTTCAGCAAGAGATCACTAAGATAAACCTTCTAAAATTTTTTTCTATGAGTTCAATATTTTCCTTCCTGAACAGTTTCAAGGTGAACCAAAAGATTAAAAATAGTCCATAATATAGTATTATTCTTAGTTAAAGCATTACTCACAAAAACACTCCTGGATGTGTCCTTCCAGGGCATCTTTCACCCATGAATTTTCATATTCTTTCCAAAGTTAACATTTTGATGGATAAAAATAAAATGGAAAAGTCCAAATGGGGAGGGGGAGACATTTAATCAGCAGCATCCAAAACAGTCCTTTCTAAAGTCTAACTTTCTGTCATATCTACCTGTGCGATCTTGGACAAGTTGCTTTGCATCTCAGATTCTCACATTTCATAATTTGTAAAACTGGGAGGACAGATACCTTCCAGTTTCAACATTCTGTATTTGCTTGGGAAATGTGTGGTACAGCTTACACTCCATTCTTTGGAGGAGGCCCACACTATTTAATTATAGTAGATCTTGCTATTTGCATATTTGACATCTGAGGCTTTGGCTATTCCCAGAGACCCCAAAGGTAAATGAGTTGTAATAATCTTATTTTTGCAGAGGCGCTCTGTGAGCCTGGTATACAGGAGTGAGTCACGTGTTCAGTGAGTGAGATTAACGTGCAGGAGGCTCGGAGGCCATAATCCCTAGGATGTGCTACAGTGGTAGTCACAAACTACCAGGATTATTCCAGACCACAAAGATATCAGTAGTATCCTTCTCAAATATCACGAGTTTATTGTAACGTGGGTTTAAAGTAATCATGTACCCACCCCACACTTCACCTACTTCACTACTACATCTTTGATGAAGGTGACTTTAAAACTTTAGTGGTGTCACGCACAGGAGGAGAAGTTTTCATTCCCCTTTTATTGAGCTAACCTCAAACTATACCTCTTCCACCTGTTTTGATTTGTCTGTATACCTTGTATCCTCTCCACTGGAGAACAAGATCCTTGGGAGTTAAAATGCCACCTCGTCTTAGTCACTTATTTCTCTCCAGTACTAGTAATATACCTAGGATGTAGCAGATATTTAATAAATGTCTGTTGAGTGACTGAGCAGTTTTGATGCACTTAGGCACTGCACTAAGGTGCATTTTCTTACCATCTGTATGTAGTACTAATCATAATCTCGAAGGATAGGTATTATTGTTCCTATCACTGCAACAAAATCACTGGGACTCCGAAGCTGAAACGACTTGTTAAAGTTACACAGCTGATGCGCGATGGATTCACACCTGTTTGTCAGACACCAGAGTGTTCTTCCATCCCTGGACATGTTTGAAGAAGTAAAGCATAAAGCCAAATGCATGAATTCATGGACCTCATATTGTTGGTGGAGCATAGGCCTGGCTTCATTCTGCAGATTCAGAGCATTATGGTGAGGGCAAAAGCAACCGTGCCACTGGGCTTGGTGGGGAAATAGAAAGTGAAGTTGTTCCAGGCAGCACACAGCTCTGTCCGAGTCCCCCGAAGGTTCCAATCTCAGGGCTCAGACTGTTCCCACAGTTAGCAGGGTCTCAGGGTAAGAGCTAGACTCGAGCCAAGATGGAGCTGAACACTGGGACTGGAAAGCAAGCATTCATGATCCAGTCATGCAACTCATCTGAAGAGCCGCTTTCCTTCCTAGGCTTCACGATTTGGTCAGGAGCTTTAGAGCCTTTCAGGTCTGCTTCTGGGAACCAGAAGCATCTGGGCTTGTTAGAAATGAAGAACCTCAAGCCCTACTTTAGATATTGGAGGTCATAATCTGCATTTTAGCAGGATGCCTGGCTGGTTCACAAACACATTAAAATCTGAGAAACACTACTCTAGAATATCTAGATGATATTCCAAGGTCCTTTCTCTCTCCAACATTTTATGAGTTTAGATTAGTAACCTTCATGGTAACCAAAAAACTAGCATGCTTATTAATTAGGGTGACACAGAAAATCAAGCAACCTGATTACCTCAGTGGTGCCTTCTGAAGAATAGTGTTAATTCATCAATATTACTATTAATGAGCTTGTTTACCGAGTACATATCATGTACAGGGAACATTGCATGTATATAACATGTACATAACATGTGCGGGGATACAATATCATGAATCACTATAATAGATTTGCTAGAGTGACATTATGATCTCCTTTTTATCAATGGGGAAAAAAAATCTCATAAATTAATAAAATTTCCCCAGTGTGGTTAAATCAGTACTAGAGCCAGAATTCTAATCCACAGAGTACTATTCTTAGAGCCCATGGCTTTCTTGCTGTATCATACTGTCTCTAGCTGTAAAATTACAATTTCAAGTATCAAAAGTGGGCCTCCTTTTGTGAGAATAGATTAGCAGGTTTTGGACTCATTCTTCTGCTGTGAAAAAGGCCAAGAGGGTAGTCTAAATTCTACTGATGTCTAAAAAACTAATGCAAAGGAAAAGATGGGAAACCTTAGAATACCTGGACCAGCACCTCAAACGTGTAGAAGTTCATACATATTTATAAGCAATATTACCCAGAAGTGATCATTCATGAGGCTCATTTACACCAAGACAGTAATCAAGCTGAAAACACACATAGGTTTGAGGAAGGCTTAGTCATATTTGGAGATCCCAGGTGCACAGTTGATTGCTAATGAGGTGAAGAAATTGGGATCCCAACTTCTGATCTCTCAAAATACTACTCTTTGGTGCCCTCAGCAGATTGGTACTGAATGGGAGGAACCACGAGGCTCTCCAGTTATGGCCAATGCTGATGTCATTTAATGCCTGACAGTAATTTATCTACTGACATTGCCATAAATACGCATGAAATTTCATGGGGATTTTCCTCGCCGTGAGGGCCTTCATTTGTACGTATAAGCATCCTCCCCAGAGCACACTGAAAGGCAGAGTATTCTCTAGAAAGGCACAGGTTTTTATTAATGCTAACAAGAGATTATCCTTTCCTGCAAAATGACTAAACAGGGCTCTAATAAATCAATCTGTCAATGGCTATTTCCTTTCAGGGGACAGTATCCCCCTGTTCCATCTGGTTGGTGCAGGTTATGACCTACACTGTGCACCTATGTCTATAGTTCAGAAGATCCTAGAGCTGGGAGGAACTGCAAAAAAGACCCCACCTCGAGGCAAGGAAAGTATTGCTATTCCCACTTTACAGATGAGAGCTTTCATTTTCCATTGAAAGTGTTTTGAGCAGGTTCTTGGAGCAGTTTGACACCTCCCACTTCCTATATGTGTCCCTTTGGTTCCTCCGATCTTCCCCTGCTAGTGTGGATGTGAGCAGCAATTCTGAGACAAGGTTCCCCTTTCTCATCCCCTTCCTTCTTGGCAACCCTGGAAAGTCTGGTCTCCTGGGCAGAGTCAGTCTGCTTTATCCTTTAGAGATAGCCATCTGAGAATAGGATAGAACACCCAGTACAAGATGTTTCAATGCAGAGAGGCCTCAGAGTGACAGAGGCAATGGAAACGTAAGACCCACAGTGTCTGAAGGGCTAAATGGGCCAGTGACCTGAGCAGTGTTTTAGGAGAACTCTGGACTGTGAAAAGAGATGACCACACAGAAGATGTCTTTTTTCTCACAATTCCTAAGAGGCTTCTCCTCCACTGCTTAGCCAGATTCTGGAGCTTGGACCTGTGACTAAAGACTAGTGGCTGCTGCCCTGGGAGCTCTGCTTCTCTAAGATACCTCCAGGACTCAAGCCATATTGATTCCTTTCACCTAGACTGGGCAAGCCTTACACCATAAAATAAGCCTATTGATGCTTAAAGAGACTGCCAAGTTTCAATCAATTTTGCAATTTCCAAATGAAGGAGAGGTGCCTGAAATCTGCTTATATAATACAACTGCATTATGGTACTAGAAAAACATAAGCCAATGCCACTCATGTTCTTGAGGATGTCCAGCTCAGACTATCACTGATTCAGAATGGAAAGAACTGCCTTCAAAGCTCATGTAAGCCCTTGGCCTGAGAAGAGAAGGAAGGAGAGACCCAAGCAGTCTCCTAGATCTTGCTTCATCACAAGACTCTCCCCAAATCTGACAGCAGAACTTCCATTCATCCCACACCCCCACCAGCTATCATTTTGAGTTTCAGTGGACAAAATGTTCTTAGGTCCTGTGTGCTTAGGTCCTGCCATGGCATTCCTTGCCCGAAAACAATTTAAAGAGAGAAAACTGAAGGAGATTTTGGAAGCAGAACCTGGCAGGAGTGTCTGCTGATCTTGCATACCTGTGATGGAACCAAAGTTCGACATTAACATGAGTACAGGAAACGTTTTAAAGCACGGGGCAAGAGAGAAGGGGGTGACACGGGATGGAGGCAGATGGACTGTGGAAGGGTTACTTACACAGTTTCATCATTCTTGAACTCCAACTCCCCATATATGTCTTCAAAATCCTCACCACCACCCTTGGCGGTCCCTTCTACTGTCCTAAAGGGGACGATGACTGTGCCCCGGGCACCTGATGTCCGCAGAACCTTGACCTCCATGACACCAATGCTTTCACTGACATGAATAGTGTCACATTCAAAAGTGAAGATGCCCGCGTGGTCATCATCCAAGATGGTGACCGTGGCCACACAAGGGGACACCAGAACAGCCCGAGGCAAGGGAAGACTATTGTGTACTCTGGGAGACATCCCCTCCTCGGGCTGCTCCTCCTCCATGCGAACGTTGCTCAGCCTCACAAAGAAGTGTTCATCCTCCTCAAAAATGTCATCGTCGATGATGCCCACAGAAAATTCCTTCTGGGTCTCTCCGGGCTTTAGAACCACAGTGCCCTCTGTGAACTCATAGTCAGCCCCGGCATTGGCAGAGCCATCCTCTGTTCTGTAGTCCACATACAGGGTCTTGGACGTGTCCCCACCTTTCCTCGCCACTGTCAGGAGCACAGCCCCACAGTTCTCCAGGCACTGGTAAGAGCACGGGTCAAAAAAGACTTTGGAGACAAAGTCCTCCGGCTCGTCGGCGTGCACCTCGCTCATGCTGGAGGCCTTCTTGGCTTGCTCTGCTGCGTGCTTCTTCAGGATATTGCCCGCGCCAGTCATCATCCGGGTGGCCTGGATCCGGTAGAAGGCGCGGCTCTTCTGCTGATGGGAGAGAGCATAGTAGTTGGCCATCTCGACCAGCTGATCTAAGTCCTTCTCTGGGTGTTTTTGCTTCAGATCCTTGAGAATCCGTATCATCTCCCTGCGGGACTCATCCACTTCCTTCCCTTCCAGGGGCACCAGGTGCCCATCAAGGAAGTGGGAATTCATCATCTTCCCATCCATCTCAATGCCCTTGGGGTGGTCACCCTCGGTCTCTATGATGATTCCTCGGTGTTTATCTGTGCGGTACTTTTTGTGCATGTATTTGTAGAAGAGCAGTCGCTTATCTGCCACCCAGGCCAGAAGAACACACACTGGAAAGAAGAAGAGAGTGAGGAGGCCTTCCCAAACCTGGACCACACCAGGAGAGAAGACAGCCAGGATCATGTAGAGCCAGATGTAGGCAAAGATGCTCCAAGCAGCAGTGACAAAGAAGACTCGTAGGTGCTTGATCTTGCGAGTCTCTCCATCGGGGATCACATAGACGCAGATTCCAATGATAATGAACATATTGAAGGCTGCGCTGCCGACAATGGTAGAAGGTCCCAGATCACCAGCAATGAACCCATGACCACACACCTCAATTAAAGACAGGAGGATCTCAGGAGCAGAGGAACCCAGGGCCATAAGGGTCAGGTTGGAGACAGTTTCATTCCAGACCCTAATGGTGGTTGTGCTGGTCTCGCCATTGGGCTTTTTGATAGTCACCTCTCTCTCTTGAGAAGTGATGACTTCAATGGATGCCATGAAGCGATCAGCAATGATGGACACCCCGAGGAACATGTATATCAGGGCCACAAAATAGACAATGACCCTGGCAATCTTGTCTCCAAGGGAAGGGTTCTCCGGGTACCAGATTGGCAGGATGACACCCTCCTTGCAGTCCGATGACCCTGTACAGGACTCATTGTTCTGCCCGGTGCTGGGCACATCCCCTGAGCCGCCAGCCTCTGCCCGAAGACCATTCAGGAAGAGCACAAAGGTAATCAGCCCAAAATGGAGGAAGGCAGAGGTGAGAGGCTGCAACCTTAACCACGCCATACACAAGACTTAGCCGCCGGCTTCCACTGCAGAGCCAATGGTCCTCCTGACAGGCCAGAGACCTAGAAGAGATCAGAGAGGCAGAAAAAGGCATGAAGAAAGGGAGAACAGTTTGGGGGAGGATGGATACCTGTATATGCATGGCTGAGTCCCTTCGCTGTTCACCTGAAACTATCACATTATTAACTAGCTATATCCCCAATAAAAAATAATTTTTTTTAAAGGAGGACAACAAATGGCAGGTTCCCACCAATAAAAACTGATGCTTCATCTTGAGTGACATATTGTACTAACATACGGGACAGTCTCTCACTTGGAAAAAAATAGATGTCACTACCAGTTTGGGGGAGGATGGATACCTGTATATGTATGGCTGAGTCCCTTCGCTGTTCACCTGAAACTATCACATTATTAACTAGCTATACCCCCAATAAAAAATAATTTTTTTTTAAAGGAGGACAACAAATGGCAGGTCCCCACCAATAAAAACTGATACTTCATCTTGAGTGACATATTGTACTAACATACGGGACAGTCTCTCACTTGGAAAAAAATAGATGTCACTGGGAGGCTCAAATAGCTGCTCTGTCCTTAGGACCATCTGGTAGAGTCAGTAGAAACATGGCTGAAAATAGCTGGGAATACTGGTAATGGAAATTTAACTGATACCCCTTTAGCCTTGCCTCCCAACCCTTTTGTTATCTGTGAGAGTTCTCAAGAATTAACTTAAAATTGGCCAATATTACAGGAATCTTCATCCCCACTTCTACTGTTCCTAGGGTTTTCAGCCTTCCTTACCACACTGTCATTATATGCAATAACTTGCAAAACATAAGTCTATAGGAGTACATGCTGAATTGAACTGTTTTCCTGGACTACTCTCCTGCAAATAGAACACCTTGCTTTGTGTGCAGTTGAGCCCAGTTGGGAAAAACTCCTTCCCCAGATGAAAATTTAGGGAGGCAAGTTGTAATTCTGAGATTGCTTGAGAAATCAAGAGAATTGAGTCTGTAGTGAATACTACCTGTCATGTAGCTAAACCAAAGCCCTGTAAGTGGTGCCCAAGGCCCAGTCCATAGCAGTCCTTAGCCCTCCAGCAAGACAGGCTTATGAAAGAGTTTAGGCATCCAGTTACGGGAAGATGATCAGTCAGCCACTCTAACTTGAAACCCAAACACCGCAAGGGCCAAGTGGTAGGAAGCACTATAAACAACATGCAAGTGACTCTAAATAAGTTTTTTTAATCTGTAGGCAAGATTTTGGGGTGAAATTCAGCCTCCTCTGCTGACCTCAAGACACTAAAAGGTAAACATGAGTTCAGAAGAATGGAAGAAATTCAGCTGAAACTGCAGTTATCTTTCTACTCATTGCCTCATTCAAATGGAATGAGATTGCAAATAACTATTCAATACCTTAAAGAAAAACAACTTGCCCATGTTTCCACCTCTGTTACAAGCATGTAGGAATACTGTTAGTAACGGAAGAATGCTGCTATTCTCTACTTGCTCCTCCTCCTTCTCTGCTGTTTCCTCTCAGAAAATAGCACTTCCATCCACCCAGTTTCTCAGCCTGAAAACTGCTGCCTGTTTACAAGCCTTTCTCTCTCCAGTCCAACACAGAGTCCCATCAACTTTCCTCCCCATCTCTCTCACCACCATCACAGCCCATTACTTTTCACCTGATGAATTTACTCAGTCACCTCCCCATTGAACTCACTCCAACTCTGACCTTTCTCTATTCCATCTTCTCTTATAGCCATAGTCATCTTAAAAAAAAAAAAAGCCTATGTTCCTTCTCCCCTATTTGAAGCCTTTCGGCATTTCCCCCTCACTTTCAATATAAAGACCTGCATCCTCACCATGACCTGCTGAGTCTTGTGCGAGCTACCTTCCTCCTCATCCCCCTCATCTCTTGCCACTGTCCCTCTCACTGCATTTCTGCAGTGATGGCCTTTACATCAGGTCCTGGAGTACACCATCTTATTTTCCACCTCAAGACCTTTGCCCATAACATGACCCATGACCAAAAATATCATTTCTTCTTTGCACCCCTACTTGTAACAGTGCTTTAGCTCTCAGCTTGAATGTCACTTTCTCACAAAAACTTTCCTTCACCCTAAAATGGTCAACTCCTTTCCTTTAATTTTTTTCATGGCACTTACAAAATTTTGAAATTACATATGTACTTGTGGGATTATATGATTGATGACTAACTCATCCATTAAGCTATAACAAAAAGGCAAAGACTATGTCTATTCTGTTTATCATGCTATCCTTAGTAGGTAGTTCGTAGGGGCTCAGTAAATGTATGTTTTGGAATAAATAAATGTGGCCCTAGGGAAGCTTCCTCACTGCTATGGATGGAATTGTACAATCCCCCCGCCAATTCCTATGCTGAAGCCCTAATCCACGGTGTGACTCTATTTGAAGATAGAACTTTTAGGAGGTAATTAAGGCTAAATGAAGTCATAAGAGTGGAGTTCTAATCCAATAGGCTTGGTGGCATTTAAGAAGACAAGAGAGAGAAAAAGAAAGAGTGCTCCTTTTGTGAGGACAGAGGAAGAAAGCAGTCATCTGTAAGCCTGGAAGAGACCTCTTTCCAGAAATCAAATTGTCGGTATCTTGATTTTGGAATCCCAGCCTCCTGACAAAGTTCCGTTGTTTAAACCACTCAGTGTATGGTATTTTGTTATGGCAGCCTGAGCAGACTAGTTCAGTTCAGTTCAGTTCAGTCGCTCAGTCGTGTCCGACTCTTTGCGACCCCATGAATCGCAGCACGCCAGTCAGAAATCAGTCTTCTTTAAAGTCATTTTACAATCTGAATCGTAGCCATTTAGGAAAAAATAGATCTCGTAGACAAATCCTCACTAGATTTTAGAGGCTACCTAGGACCTCTTTCAATTGCCAAGGCTTGTACTCAAAGAGAAGTTCCCCTTGGGACACACCCTGGTGCATATGGTAATCTTGCAGGCCCTCCTCCCAAAGGGTTCTGTGGATTAACTTGGTTTTGTATTCCTCAGACGGGAACCAACTGAGGCCCATAATCCCCATTAGTCCAGGTACCAGGGGTCACCCCAGCAAGTGCTTGGGGCTTTGACCTCACTCGGGGGAAAAGAGGCTATGACATCGACTGTAGAGGAGCAGAGAGGCTGAAGGTGATTGGCATCCATATTCAAAGACTGAACATGCCCCCATAGCCTGCGATGTACACAGAGACCCTATTCATAGGGTTAGCACTCACCTACCTGGAGAATTGTGGACAGACACGGATCTTGGCTCCTTGCCTTGACCTCTGAAAACCCAACACTTTGTGAATTCTGATGAGCCCCATGCAGGAGACAGGACAGCAGGTGGGCCCAGCTGGAGCAGCTCTTTGATCGAGAGCCAACATGGTGACAGGCAGTGGCAGGTGCACAACTGGACAAGCCCAAAGGGGTGGGCTACCCACAGGCTAGGGAAGAGGCTGGCCTGCTGCAGTCAGAGGACAGGGGACACTCAGGTGGTAGTGTTATCCTGATCGACGGGGGACGAGGACTCCGACTGCTCACACCTACCGGGACAATTAAGGAGGATCATGGTCTTTATTCTCCTTGGTCCCACAGACACTTGTGGCAACAGGTTTTTAGGGGGACTATGCTATCATGTGGTCATGATCAGAGGTCAGTTTAGAAAGACTGTGCCCTGAGACAACAGATGAACTGAAGGAACAAATAAAAGAAAACAAAGCAAGAAAGTGGTTAGGGATTGCCTGCACTAAGTTGTTAGAATTGAAGGTGAAAAACCACCAGGGGATGCCTAGTTGTACTCTCCAGCTCTGCCAGGAGATGGTTTCTGCCTGAGAAGTTAGAGGGAGAGGGGATGTCCCTGATGAACAAGCCAATGGTCATTTTTTGCCATAACTCCAGCCCCAGACACCAACTGAGACAGATCCCTACCTCCTGGGTGGCTCACTGCACTCCCTTAGAGACCCAACTGATCTTTGGTGTTTCCAGAAGGCTCTTAATCAGTCCTAAGCCATACTCATGGAGGTGATCCAGGTTGAGATCCCCAGAACTGCCCAAAACAAGGAAGATATTAGTGACAGTAACTAACGCTTAAAGGCAATTATTGTGTGCATAAAGTTTGAACATATTATCTCATCTTCATAACAACCCTATTAATTGTTGTTAGAGGTCAGTACTATTTTAATCCCTGTTTTACATTTTGAGAAACTGAGTCTTAGTTAAGTCATTTGAGTCATTTACTCAAAGGATAAAGCAAAGAAGTAGCAGAACCAGAGCTCACATAGAGATGACATAAAGTTGGTGGTCCTAACCACTCCACCTTACAAGGATGTCCCAATTTGTTGCAGAACATCCATGAGCCCCAGTCAGCTTCCAGTCTTCTGTGGTCTTAGAATCAATCTGGCTGCCCTACGTACTCTCACAGGAGAGCCAACCATCTGGTTGACTTGACTGCTCCCCAGGTTTCCTGGAGGTGTCCTGATTGCCCAAGGGCGTCTCCCACCCAAATATTCTCCTTTCTATCAGTTCAGTTCGACAAACATTAACAAGTGCCTGTGATTTGCCAGGTCTGTCCTAGAGGCCGCTGGACAAAATAAAACTGATACGGGGTTTTCCCTCCAAGGCACCATTGAGCAGGGGTGGAGAGCTGTGCAAACAGGCACTTCTACTATCACCAGTGAAGGTGTGGGCCGAATGCTGCTGAACGCAAGCAGGGCTCTGAGCCAACCTGGGGATTCAGGGAGGCGTTCTGAAGGAGGTGATCCCTGAAATGAGGCTTCAAGCATGAGTGCACTTTAGTTAAAAAAAGAAGAAGAAAAAAAGAGAGAGAAAAAAAGAACATGGGAAGGGCATCTGAGTCAAAGAGAACAGCCCAAGCAAAGACATGGGGCAGGAAAGCCCTCTGTGTATGTAGGATTACAGGCAAATCAGTGTGAGGCAGGAGGGACAGAAGACGAGGCTGGACACAGAGGGAGGACCCAATTCATGGCAAGTCTTATATGCCAGGCTGAGAAGACGGGATTTTATCCTAAGGGCAGTGAAAAGCCAATGATAGGATTTTGAACAGGAGAATGACATGGTCTGATCTGTATTCCAGAAAAACCAATTTGGCTAGATAGGTTTTAGGGTGGCTGTAACTGGGACAAAACCAAAGCAGGAAGATCAGTCAGAAATCTATTGGAAACAGAACAGATACAGATAAAGAGGGTGAGCCTAGGGTACATTCTGCATGTGATGACCCTCTGACCCCTCAGCTCAGCCCACAGCCTCTCATTTTTCTCCTGGGTTATTTTCCTAAAGCCCCCAGGGCTGTCTGCAAGGTGTCTGTGTCCTCAGCAGTGGCTCCTGACATCTTTTAATATCACTGGCAAATTTAATTAAAGTCAGTTTCCTCTGCTCTTCCAGATCATTAATAAAACAGAGCCACCAGGCCAGACTGAGCAAATTCTCCCTCTTGCTACGCCCTCTACTTTCTCCAATGGGAACACTCCTCCGGGTCTGTCACCAGCCTGGGTAGACGCATCCTGCTCTGCTTCTAAATCTGGGCCCCTGCACAGACGTCACAGCCAATTTACATTAAAGTTTTAGGTGCAGCCAGGCTGCACTGGATCTGAAGTGTCACCCGAGTCCAAGAACACTGCCTCTTCTCCTGTACTTCCTCTACCCACAGGGGCTGAGAGCCTGCAGAGTCCTCTCCATGGCAAAGCTCTCCCAGAAACACAGAACTAAATTTCCGGCACTCAAATAGGAAAGACGCGACCTCAGCTACTTAGGTAGTTTGGCTGCCACAATCAGAACTTGGATCCAAGGAGGAAAACGTAAGGATGCTGCTTTTCGTCCATTATGATCGCTTTGAATATTCCAAGTAAAAAAGCTAGTATTAGCATCACGCCCATTTTGAAAGTGAAAGTATTAGTTGCTCAGTCGTGTATGACTCTTTGCAACCCCATGGACTGTAGCCCACCAGGCTTTTCTATCCATTGGATTCTCCAAGCAAGAATACTGGAACGGATAGCCATTCCCTTCTCCAGGGGATAAGCAAGTTTGAACTTACAAAGGTTAAAGAATTTGCCCAAATCATGGTAAGTAGACAAATAAGCTCTTGAATTCTGGCAGTCTGACTCTAGAGCACTTGGCATTAACCACCATGCTAGATAGATGCCTTGGGTTTGGGTAGCCCTTTGAAAAGCAAAGGGCCTGGGGAAGGGAGGGTGAGTTTTTCTGGATATGGAGCCCTCACTATGAACTTGGAGATGGTATGTACTCCAAGGCATCCTGAAACAGTAGAAGAGCCCCAAATCTGAAAGCAAGAGGCAAGAACTTTCTTCCTAGCTCTGCCTCAACAAGCTATGAGACTTCAGAGAGTCAGAGAACTCTTACAGCATCAGCTTCCGCATCCAGAAAATTCGTGCTGGGTTGGATAATCTCCAGAGTTGCTTTGAGTCAAAAATGCTTTGATGGCAGGCAGGTCCATCTCCACAACAGGCAAAGAAGTAAAGGCACATATTTCAGTTAGGTTGGCCCAGAGCAGTGTGAGAGCCAGTCACTCCCCAGGAGATGTCAGAAGAGAAGAGATTAGGGAGGGTGGTAGGAAAAGGGGGCCCCCAAAGGCAAGGAGAGCCTACAATCTGGATTTACCAAAAGTACCTTGGATCAAACTCATTTTTTAAACAACTGCTCTTTGAATGCCCATTTTGGACCAAGCACTGCGCTAGTGATTGAGCATACACCCGTGAAAGTGCTACACCACATCCCCAACCATTTGACATCTTCTTCTAATGAAGGATAAAGACAAACAAGGAATTATGAGCATGACACTATGATGATGTCATGGGAAGTTACTCTTTTTCTTGTTCCGCTCTAAGCTCTCAAGTTGGTCACTGCACAGCTGCCTCTAACCTTATGGAGAGTGGCTGCAATACATCACGATTTTATAATATTGAGAACCTTGCAGTAGTATGCATGGTTGATATTCTACGATTCTTGCTTCTCTGTTCCCATGCAATTGTCACATTTTGCCTTCCTCAAAGCCTCCAAACCCTTAATGGCATCCAAGTCATGTGATAACTTCATAAAACCCAGCTGGCCTTCTCCTAGGCACTGCCACACACAAAGAGGAAGCACCACCAAGCCTCAATCTCCTCATGCTGTATATAAATAAAGGACTTGAAAATGATAACAACAATCCTATCTCTTCACTGAGTATTCTTTACTCTATGGCTGGCACTGCATCAGGCATTTCTATAGCTTCTGTTTAAGACCTAAGGATCCCACACTGATTTAGGTAGTGTTAACTGTTTTAGAGATGAGGAGACTTGGGCCCAAAGATTACTGATTTACCCAGGTCCACTAGCTGAGTAGCACAGCTGAGCTATGAAACTTGGTATGTCAGATGCCAAAGTCTAAAAGTGAAGGTGGAAAAACAGGGTAGGAATCTGGAGCCTGCAGCCCCGGAAATCTCTGTCTCCTCTGGGAAGCCTTCCCTGATAACACCCTCTTCCTCTACCTTCCAACTGAGTCATTTTCTCCCCTGCGTTCCTCTAGCGCTTTGATGACCATTAAAGCACTTGTCACACATCATCACATTAACCTGGGCTGATCTGTCTGCATGTCCATCTCCTACACACTTAGAGAAACTCCCTGAGGGGTTCCCCCTCAATATAGGGACTTTTCTTTTTTAGTAAGTTATCACACTCAGTTCAGAGGGCTAAGAGGTTGGATCTGATCTCTAATATCCTCCCTGCCTCCAAAATTCTATGATTCCAAGGCTTGTTGATTCTACTCAAAGTTTACCACACTCTCTAGAGGCCAGAGGACTTTGCTCTCCATGAGTCCTTAACAGACCTGGAGAATCACAAACCATGCAAGAGGACCAGAGTGAAAGGAAGAAAGAAAGGGCCTTGCTCACCTAATTTAAGTTTTGCTTCTCCAGATGCTGGATCTACATCTGCATGTAAATCATCCCACACATTGGAGGCAATAATGGAACCAGGATCACATGCTAAAGAGGGCTGTGCATTAGAATAACTTTGGAGCTCTAAAAACTACAGGTATCTGGATCTTACTTCAGACCTAGTTTTGGACTCTCTGGGAGTGAAGTCTCAATATTTAGACTTTTTCGTTTCCAAGGCAAACCATTCAATATGACAGTAATCCAAGCCTATGCCCCAACCAGTAATGCTGAAGAAGCTGAAGTTGACCGGTTCTATGAAGACCTACAAGACCTTGTAGAACTAACACCC
>SJYX01006613.1:38626-50171 GCA_006410675.1 Oreotragus oreotragus | reverse complement strand
GTGAAAGAGGAGAGTGAAAAAGTTGGCTTAAAGCTCAACATTCAGAAAACAAAGATCATGGCATCCGGTCCCATCTCTTCATGGGAAATAGATGGGGAAACAGTGGAAACAGTGTCAGACTTTATTTTTGGGGGCTCCAAAATCACTGCAGATGGTGACTGCAGCCATGAAATTAAAAGATGCTTACTTCTTGGAAGAAAAGTTATGACCAACCTAGATAGCACATTCAAAAGCAGAGACATTACTTTACCAACTAAGGTCCATCTAGTCAAGGCTATGGTTTTTCCAGTGGTCATGTATGGATGTGAAAGTTGGACTGTGAAGAAGGCTGAGTGCCGAAGAATTGATGCTTTGAACTGTGGTGTTGGAGAAGACTCTTGAGAGTCCCTTGGACTGCAAGGAGATCCAACCAGTCCACTCTGAAGGAGATCAGCCCTGGTTGTTCTTTGGAAGGAATGATGCTCAAGCTGAACCTCCAGTACTTTGGCCACCTCATGCGAAGAGTTGACTCATTGGAAAAGACTCTGATGCTGGGAGGGAACCGGGGGCAGGAGGAGAAGGAGAAGGAGACAACAGAGGATGAGATGGCTGGATGGCATCACTGACTCGATGGACATGAGTGTGAGTGCACTCTGGGAGTTGGTGATGGACAAGGAGGCCTGGCCTGCTGCAATTCATGGGGTTGCAGAGTCGGATGCAACTGAGTGACTGAACTGAACTGAACTGAAATAGTTGATTTAGAGGTACAGCCAAGGTTGAGAATCCTGGGAGAGAATAAAAGGAACACAGACTAACTAAGAAAGACATTTGCATCTCAGGGACTCCAACCATTACAGAATTTCTCTGGACCAAAAGAAGGACTCTTAGTGTATCATGAGTTGACTCATAAGTGGATGTACCACAAAGCCTTTCTATACACTAGACAAACATCCACCCTCCTGGACTCTGACTTCCTTTCATACCCTGCCAATGACAGACAGCATCAACTCCCTACCCATATAAGTAGATTTTCCCATTGTCTCTCCCTAAACCTGCTGTTAGCTTAATCTACACTTTTATGAAGAAACAGAAAAGAACCAGATTTCCCTTATCTACACAGGAAAATGATGCTGCTCATCCCATTTTCAGCAAGACATTTTTCTAAGTATTTTCCTTTTCAAGGATGGTATCTTATGTTGACTTCTCCATGTTTTTCCTCGTGCCATCTTTGTTTGCTCAGTGATTCATTTATTCACGTACACACGCACGCACTTGTATGAAACTCAGTCCATGTGGTACGGGTCGACTTTCACTGAATTAGATGAGAAGGTACCCAACTCTTTTTTTGCACATTCAAAAAAACTTAGAATAAAAGTTCCTAGAGGGTAGCAATTTTTATCTGTTTGGTATTTCTGTACCCCTGCCATCTATATCAGTGCCTGGCATAGAGTGGGCACTCAGTATATACTTAGTGAATGAATAGATCCATGAATAAATGTACAAAAATAGAAGGCATAATAGCCAGTGATTTCTCCCACTCTTGGCAGTATTCAAATGGAGCATCCCATCTGTTAGGGATGCTGTGAGTAAGGTTTTTCTAATTTGAGTTATATGAACAAAAATGTAATCCCCCCTGAGGAGCATACACTTCACTGGAGAACAGTGACAGAAAACCAAATTACCAAAAAAAAAAAAAGTCCTAGATTTGGAAGCATGTGCAATGTGCCAAGACAGTACAGAGGAAGGAAGGTCAAGTGCTGCCTGGGACCATCAGGGTCACTTCATGGACCAGGTAACTTTGGGTCTAGGATTTGAAGAATGAACATGAGTTAACTGGGTCAAAGCCACTACGCCTCAAATAAAGGTAAGAGAAAGCCATGCTAAAGAGCAGGTCAGCCTCAACAAGCAATGTCTGTTTAAAGAAAGGTGAGCAGGGTGTCTGAAGGACAGGGCATTTGAGAGAACTGAGAGACGCTGCAGCAATCACTGAGGAATAGTTTGTGAAAGGCCTTGTATGCCCATTCAAGGAATTTGGTCGTTACCTTGGCGCTAATAAGGAAGTACTGAAAGTCTTTTCATCACAGGAGGGACAAGATCATTGTTTTTCCTTTGGATGGAGACCTAGACTGACAACAATGCAGAAACTAGATATGTGGCTGAAGGTGGGGCAAGACTCGGGGCAGAAAGACCAGTTCAGAGACTCTCAGAGTATTTGAGAGAGATGTGATCAGAACCTGAACACAGGCAATGAGAGCAGGCCTGCTGAGGGGAGGCAGGGGTTTAGAGTGTGTTTTCAAAAGTTGAATCAATATGTGTGTGTGTGTGTGTGTGTGTGTGTGTGTGCACACGTGCACGCTCAGTTGTGTCCAACTCATTGTGACCCCATGGACTGCAGCCCACCAGGCTACTCTGTCCATGGAATTTTCCAGGCAAAAATACAAGAGCAGGTTGTCATTTCCTACTCCAAGGGAGCTTTCCAATCCAGAGATGGAACCCATGTCTTTTGCGTCTCTTGCATTGGCAGGCAGGTTCTTTACCACTGTGCCACTTGCAAGCCCAGGCACAGAACAGTCTGGACTACTGAGCCAACAAATGGTTACTACCTTGACAAGACTGAGAAGCATTCTGGCCCTCTGTTGGAGCTCTAGGGCCTTCTTTACTAGAGCCCATAATTCTCCTGGCCCCATCCGTCTCACAGCCACAGACGTCCCTAAAGCTATACAGCTATGTAAGTCTGACCAATTTGTGTCGAATTTTCCAGCTCCCATTTCTTCAGTCCTGGAGATCCTTACAGGAAAAACCCTGCAGGACTACTGGGATGATGACGGTGCCTGATGTGGTTCGGTGCCAGCTGTGTCTCTTCATCCCTCTTTCACTATCAGAATCTTCTGTTTTCAGTTGGTCCGCAGAATCTTGGATGTGTTCTCAAGTTTATTGGGTGCCAACTGTATGTCACACTCTTCCAGCTACTGGAGGTTTAATATTATATCTTTTACCTGGACTAATGCAAAGCTGCCAATCTTGCCACATCTGTTACAGTCTGTACTCCAGAAAAACAGCAACTACCATCTTTTTAAAATGTAAATCAGATACAGTTAAGTACCCTACATACAAATGAGTTCCTTTCAAATGAGTTCCTTTCCAAGAGTACGTTTGTAAGTTCAATTTGTTCCTAAGTCCAACAAAGTTAGGTTAGGTAGCTAACGAACACAACTGACTATATAGTACTCTACTGCAATAGGTTTATAATACTTTTCACACAAATAATTCATTAAAAAAAAACAAGCAACACACACACACACAAAAATTTTAAATCTTACAGTACAGTACCTTGAAAAGTACAGGAGTACAGTACAACAGCTGGCATACAGGGGGCTGGCATCAAGTGAACAGGCAAGAAGAATTACTGACTGGAGGAGGGTGAAGAGGTGGGAGATGGTAGAGCTGAAGGACTCTCACCTATAGGAGATGGAGGGCAAGCTGCAATTTCACTCATGCCTAATGTTGAAGGAATGCATGCTTGCATCTTTGAAAGCTCGCAACTTGATCCTGCCTGCAGTGGAAGTAGAGTCTTAACCAGTGGAAGTGCAGAGAATTCCCACTCTTTTCTTTTCTTTAGAGCACCCACACTGGCTGGAATCATTGTTCTTCTATTTGTTCACTGGTTTATCATAGAATATAAACTCCATGGGAGCAGACAACTTGATCTTTTTTCTCACCACGATATTCTCAGGCTGCTTGACTGCAGCCTGGCAGAGTGAGTGTCAGCATTTGTTGAAGAGACCAGTGCTCACGCTGCACGACGAAGCGTTTTTGGAAAGATGCACTTGTGAGAGGAGATGTGAAGCTACTGGGAAGCCTTGGGGTAGAGAGGTAGATGGTTAAACCCAATGCTCTGAGAGAACCGGCAGTTCTGTTCATTTGAAAGCACCAACAGGATCACAAAGTATTTGGAAGGCTGCTGGGAGACTGTTTCTAAACGCATTTCATTCTATCTACCTTAGTCCTCTCGTGGGCACCTTACTTCTCCTCTAGAGTGTATGGCCTCACAATAGCCAACACTCATGGTGCACTATCCCCTCAACAAATATCAAGTGATAGTCTGTACCAACAGTTGACAAAGGCCTTCTTGCTCCCATTCAGTCCTCACGAGGACGTTCATAACGAAGAAACAGAGGCTCAGTTAGCTGCCTAGAGTTTTTAAGCCAAGAAATAACTGAGTCAGAACCTAACCTTGGTCCTCCAGCTTTCAGGGGGTCTCCCTCCACCAAGCTGGAAAAGCATCATGTCGGCAAAGACCAAGAGACAACGTTCCCTATTACTGAAAGGAAATCAGGGCTGGGCCAGGGGCGTGAGAGGCCCAAGGCAGCCTGAGGGGGGAATCGTTCCCACCTTTCTGTGTTCCCAGAGAAAATAACTTGGGCTCTACTGTTCAGAATTATCCACAGAGAGAGGACTGACATCCCTCTGCCCTACTGCCTACCCATGAAGGGAAAGCTGGTCATAAAAGCTGGTACTTTTATGTACCTTTTCCTCAGCTCACTCTCCAGGAGACTGATCTATTTTTCAATAACATTTAGTTCTCTTAATCTTTAAATGTTAAAATATGGGATTAAGTCATATCACTGACCAAAGGAAGAGCAAATGGACTCGGGCAAGCACTCAGAGTTCTCTCTCTGATACATGGCTGGGAGAGTCTCTTGTACACTCAACTCCAGGGAAGTTCTGGGCCCTTCTTTCATAAGAGGACGCTAGGAGAAGACTCCTAGGACTTCCTGCAGATCCAGCCACTGTCTTGGCAGCTGTGGTCTCTCTCTGTCTGACCAGGGATCAAACCCACTGCCCCCTGCGATGGAAAGGAGGAGTCTTAACCACGAGACCATCAGGGAAGTCCCATTCTTCCTCTACTTTAGAGCACACACACTGGCTGGTCATTAATGATTCCCCTTGAAGTTGACTCCCCCATTAGTTCCTCCTGAGGGTCTAGAAGGCACAGACTCAAGATGATTCTTCCCGAATCCTAGAGGAGAGAGTACAGTGATATGATAGGGAGTAAACAGAACCTTTGGAAAGCCGCTGGACAAAGGGATTCCAGGTAGACTCTCAACAGAGTCTACATGGGTCCAAATACATCCTTCCTGGATGGAAACGGAAGAGCAGAAGCGTAGGACTTGAAACTGAACTGTCTGGAACATTTGGGGGCTGAGTGTGACTACTAGCCATTCTGAGAATGCCCTGGAGGGTCACAGTGGGAAGGGACTCCACACAGGAGGGCCAGCCTCAGGGCCCCAGCACCCTCAACCAGCTCAGGATGCCTTGTAGCCCAGACAGCCAGATAGTTGGGTTGCTCATCTCACCTCTAGAGACCCAATGTAATAACAGACACACTGGGGGCTTCAAATTGCAGTTGGAAAGCTCTGAAACAAAAGATGTGATCAGCACGAATAATATTCTTAGTAAGAGGTGATCTATAAGCTGTGGAACCAGACCCACAGAACACAGAATTGTCAGGGAAGCAGATTAAATGTCAACACATCCAACAGAGCCTTTTTCGAGGGTAAGGAATGTGAGGCCCAGAAAGCAGCAATGGGTTTTGCCTGTAGTTGTCAGAAGAAATAATAACTAAAATATGCTGTTCTTGCCACTTGTTCAATGCACCTTCTGTGATACCACATTGCCCATTCCTGGGTTGATTTTTTATTCCTTCACTGGCTCCTTTTATGATAAATAGGACAGATTCTCTTTCTTGATCTTAGTCCATCTGCCTCAAGAGTGAGATAGGTTATTCATTTTTCATTGACCAGCCACTGTGTTTCGCATACCATACAACAAGAAGTGGGAGAGACAAAGGACTTGGTCCAGGAAAGAAGGTAAGTCTCAAGATGAAAAAAATATATATTTCTTAATAATAAAAAATCTGCACTTCAATAAATATAAGGGACTTGTGAAAAACAGATGCTGTGTTATCAAAATTCAGAATAAGAGACTGCTTCTTCACAGCCTTCCCATCAGAAAGAGGCATTTGAACTGAAGAACAGGAGGATTCTTAGTGAAGGGAAAACCATGAACAAAGGCACAGAAGAAGAAAGGACAAGTGTATTCAGGTGCCCACATGGGAACTGTAAGAAGTGGACTGGTGAAGCAGACCATGGAGGACCTTGAATGTCAGGAGTTGGACTTCTGCAAAAAGTGAGAGGCCCTTCAAGGCTTTTGTGTGGGAAAATAACAAGCCTAGATCGGTGTTTTAGGAAGGCAATCTTATAACAGCCACTAAAATGAACTGAAGGACTGGAAGAATGAAGTTGGGAAGATGTTAGAAAGTTACTGTTTATAGTATCATCATAATAATATAGCTTAGAAAGTTATTTTTTTTACAGGTACGGTAAGGACTGAGTGGGAAAATTCAATGTTGGGCACTTTGAATACAGTAGCTTGACTCTGTTGCAAACATACAAATGTTGGCTGCTATAATAATAATTTCTATTATAATTATCATTATTATGTAAGAGATTGTCAAATCCATACTGAGGTAGTGAAGAGAGGAATCGACTGAACAGATGTAAGCAACACAATAGTCCCCCTTTATCTGTGTAGGATAAATTCTAAGACCCCCAAGTAGATGTCTGAAACTGCAAATTGTACTTAACTCTATGTACACTATGTATTTTCCTGTATATACACATTTACAGTTAAATTTCCAAATTAGGCCCAGAAAGATTGAAGGAGGAAGGAGAAGGGGACGACAGAAGTATTCTATTATAATTATCATTATTATGTAAGAGATTGTCAAATCCATACTGAGGTAGTGAAGAGAGGAATCGACTGAACAGATGTAAGCAACACAATAGTCCCCCTTTATCTGTGTAGGATAAATTCTAAGACCCCCAAGTAGATGTCTGAAACTGCAAATTGTACTTAACTCTATGTACACTATGTATTTTCCTGTATATACACATTTACAGTTAAATTTCCAAATTAGGCCCAGAAAGATTGAAGGAGGAAGGAGAAGGGGACGACAGAAGTTGAGATGGTTGGATGGCATCACCAACTCAATGGACATGAGTCTGAGTAAACTCTGGGAGTTGGTGATGGACAGAGAGGCCTGATGTGCTGTAGTCCATGGGGTCACAAAGAGTCGAATGCGACTGAGTGACTGAACTGAACTGAACTGAAATAGGATAGCAACAGTAATGAATAATAAAATAGAACAATTATAACAATATGCTGTAACAAAAGTTGTGTGAGTGTATTCTCTTTCATTCTCTCACTCAGAACATCTTATGCTGGTGGTTTAGTCGCTAAGTCACGTTGGATCTTGTGACCCCATGGACTATAGCCTGCCAGGCTCCTCTGTCTACGGAATTTCCCAGGCAAGAATACTGGAGTGGTTTGCCATTTCCTTCTCCAGTGATCTTTCCAAACCAGGGATTGAACCTGGGTCTCCTGCACTGCAGGCAGATTCTTTACTGACTGAGCTACCGGGGAAGCCCCCAGAATATCTTACAATACAAATGTAATGCCTTTTGCATCTTAATGAAGCACTTATCACACACAGTGGCTGTAATTTTTGCAGCCTGAGATGGGATAGCAAACCTGTGGGAGAAAACTGGGAGGGAGGAGAGGATCTTGGAGATGAAGTGAAAGAGGGCCCACCTAGAGAGCGAGTGGAACCTGGAGAGTTCTGTGTGATAGAAGTCAAGAGGGGAAAGTTTCATGGAGCTAATGATCAATCTTTTCTGATGGGGGTTGGGAGAAATCAGGAATAAGTTATGTATGAGGGAATGAGAAGTCCTTGGTGAGTGAGAGTTGGGCAGAAGGTAGGAGAAAATGAGAAAGCAAGGGACTAAGTGAATGAATGAGTAATGGGGAAATAGATGTCTACTCTAAAATTTCAAGAGTGTGTGGAAAGCAAGATGGGAAGAGAAAATGACAGGGGAGGAAGTGAACAAAGGGATATTCTTGCCAGGATGTTGAGCATGCTTAAAATTAGATGGAGGGGATTTGATGCTCAAAAGGAAAGAGCTCAGGGCAAGCTGATGGAAGCAGGGCGGGAGGGACACTGGGCAGGAAGGGAAGGGAGAGCTTTTTTAAACTGTGAGACCAGTGACAAGGATGAAGAACAAAGTTGGGAGATCAGGGTGCAAAGGAAGAGTGTGCAAGCTCACATTATTTGGTTCATTTTCCAGGATGAACAAAGTGGTGTGTGACCTGGACATCTTCTCCTCTCAAGTGATTTGGAAACTGCCATGTGGAAGCCTGGACAGGAATACAGTTTCCAGACCCACTTCCGGATCCAGTCCCAACATGACCCAGCGTTCCTGTATACAACCAGGAAAACACTATTTGTCATTCAGACATCAAGGCAGTAAATGCTACCTGACCCATTCCAAGAGCTGTTTTCTTAGTAGACATGACCCTGTATACCACATCTAAATAAACTTGGTTCAGGAATTAGCCTCTATTTACTCTTCATATTATAAAAATGTACATACACATGTGATTCTTCCTATCTAGATGTCTTGCTCAATAGTCTCTATGGATCGCAATCCTTCTTACCCTCAACTTCCTGCTCAAGACATTCCTCAGGCTCCAGAGATCTCAGATCTTTAGGGGTCCACCTTGCTGGGAAGCTCAGCTGACTGGGAAGAGTATCTTAGACATGCTGGAGCCATTTTTCCTTTCTCTTGAGGTGGTCTACCCAGTGCTGGGTTTAGAGTGCCCATCCAAAAAACAGAGACCACTGAACACAAACCAATCTCATTAAAGAAAATAGGGGAATTCCTGCCTAGAAGGATAGCTCTGGTTTGTATGCTAAAACAGAAAGAGGAACTTCCTAACCCTCCCTCACAGGCCAGCAGGATGACCATGCACAAGGGTTCTGCAACAGTCCCCTACTTCCTCTCGCTACATTCTGGTCTTGATGCACTGTCTAAAATGCAAATCTGACCATGCACTTCAGTGCTGAAAACCTTCCCAAGTCCCCACCGGAAATTCAGTGGAAAACCTTAGCATGAAGTAAAAGTCCTTCAAGATCTGGCACCTTGAACTCCTCTAAACTCCTCTCTCTGAACTTTACCCTCAGTCTTTAGTCATTGGAACAGCTCTTGTCCACTTTAGGCCTTTGCATACTGATCCCTTCAGGGCTTCCCTGACCCCTCAGCAATAAAGAATCTGCCTGCAATGCAGGAGACTGATGCAGGTTCGATCTCTGGGAGGGGAAGATCCCCTGGAGTAGGAAATGGCAACCCACTCCAGTATTGTGTCCTGGGAAATCCCATGGACAGAGCCTGCCTTTCACTCAAAGACCTCTCCCACCATTCCTCTCCCTGCTTTCACCAAAGCCAGCTCCTCCCTAGCCTGTCTTTCTGGGGTCAGCTATCCCTAGAAGTTCTCCTTAAGACCCCTTAGAGACGTGATCTTCCTACATTTTCACTGCACCTGGGATGTAGCCTTCACAGACAGGAATCAGTTTAAATGGTAATTATGTGTTCACTAGTTGGTTATCCCTGCTGGGATGAGTGTGTGTTTATGAAGAAAGGAAACATTCTATTTTATTTGCCTCTGTACCAAGCAAATACTTAGCCAAGGGGATTGTTGAATATTTATTGAATAAATAACTGATTGATTGAATCAATGAAGGCTTTCTTTTTGGGAGTCAAATGTATTTCTGAAACTCATCAAATGTTTGAACTTCCAAGCAAAGCAACCAGGCTTGAGTGCAAAGGGAGTGACTTTCTCTTTTGAGCCAACCTTGAAGAGAAGCTGTGTGACACATTCCTCCAAATCCAGATTGTCGGCAGTGAGTGACTGGACCAGGTAGGCTGCGGAACAATGCCCACAATGACTACCCATGGACAATACCAGTAACTACACCAGGGATTGTACAAGGAGCCACCTTGCACAGGGACAGGGCAGGGCTGGATCAGGAGGACACTCCCTCGGCTTCAGGGTCCCAGCCCAGGGAGAAGTCCATGGGGAGGGCGTGTTTTTTACAGGGTCAGTTTGCTGGCCCTATTCTTCCTTCTCTGACCAGGAGGCTCTGCAGGGCCATGCGTGCATGCATGCATGCTCAGTCGCTTCAGCCGTGTCCGACTCTTTGTGACCCCATAGACTGTAGCCCGCCAGGCTCCTCTGTCCATGGGATTTTCCAGGCAAGAGTCCTGGAGGGGATTGCCATGCCCTTCTCTAGAGGATCTTCCCAACCCAGGGATCAAACCTGCATCTTCTTTCGTCTCCTACATTGGAAGATGGGTTCTTTACCACTAGCACCACCTGGGAAGATCTGAGCACTTCTGCAAGAGGTGCCAACTAGAGATCAGAGGAGAGATACCTTATTCCTCCTAGTTCCATTCATTCACCCAGCACTGATGGAGTAGCTTCTCTATGTCAGGCACACTGCCAGGTCCTGGGGATACAAGGTGAATAAACACCAGCTCTCTTTCCTCCCTTCATGCAGCTTGCTGTCCAGAGGCGTGACTGGTCTTACTCCATCATATAAATAAATTGAACGTGCATCTTCAAATTACTTCAAAATAACAGGTTCAAGTTAGGAATGTAAAATAATCTGGCTTAGGGAAGGTAGGGAAAGCTTCCTTGAGAAAGTCACCAATGAACTAAGGACAGAAAGATTAACAGGAGTACATTAGACAAGGACGAAGTGTTGGAAGAGCAAGAAAGCATTCCCAGGTAGAGGAAACCACCTAAACAGCCTTCCCATCTTCATGAAGTCTGAGAACCACTTCAACCAAATTTAGGTCCCACCTGCTTCTTCTCAACCCCATATCTATATTTTATTTAAAGGAACAGGGAACTGTGGAGTGGACTTGTATGTGCAAACTGCAAAGGGGAATTGCAGATGGCGGTGAGGGGTTGGGAGACCACAGCTACCCCCAGCTCTGACCCTCAACCCTGCTCGCATGGAGAGAAGCAAGGCAGGAAGGCGCGGGCTCCTCTCAAACTTGGACCCCACAAGGCCCGCAGGAAGGAGGGCCGGCGGGAGGGAGGACCTGAGCGGATCTCCCTCGGTCAGGGGGAAGCTTGGTGCAGCAGCTATATTTGAAAATCGAGGTAAACAAGAGCTCAGCTCAAATGGACGGGGCACAACAGCTGCGGAAGATTAATCACACACGGCTGCGAGTCACCAGGTCGCCACGAGGCCCCCACCAGCAGGCCGGATGTGCTCCTATCACGTACCGCAGCTCCCTCCGCGTGGGGTGTTTCTCCGCCACTCAAGAGCGCGCAGCCCTGCTCCCAGCTGCGGCCTGCCCTTCTGATAAACTACCCCCAGTTTCAATCTGCCCAGGAGCCCGAGCAACCAAACGTTCGGGGTTTGTTTTATGGTCACCAGGGGACAGAGCCAAAGACAGACAGAGAGAGAGCGCGCCAGACTGAGAGAGAGAGAGAGACGGACAAGCAGAGACTGGGGGAGAGAGACAGGCGGCAGGCAGGCGGCAGGGAGCGGGTAAATTTATAGCACTGCATTAAAGGCGTTTGTTCTAGTTAACCCCCACCCTCTCCCTCCACGGTTAAAAATAAAACACAGCGAATAAAGAGGAGGGGGAAAATC
>SJYX01006613.1:17096-37665 GCA_006410675.1 Oreotragus oreotragus | reverse complement strand
CCGGCTTTCCCCTTGTCCTCAGGAGACGCCGCCTGCAATCCCGAAATTAAGTCTCCACCAAACACATCTGTGGTTTTTAAATATAGCAGGGGACGATTAACCAGGCAGGGTCCACCCAGGCCTAGGGGAGGAGTTGAGGGGGGACGGAGGTTAGCAGTGGAGGGAAAAGAAAACTCCCTTTCTCCCCTCTTTTTTTTTCCCCTTCTGTTCTTGGTGCAGAACTCAGTCTGTCATTTTCTCAACCCAAATCAAACAACAGCCTGTGACAGACGCTTGGGTGAGCGCTGGTATGTTGGCTTTGGGGTTTTCAAGGCTAAAAATAGGAGGGGGCTGTCTCCCAAATTGCTGCTTCTTCTGGGCCTGGAGTCTGGAAGAGAGATGATCCTTTGATGCAGCAACAGAACTAGGGTTTGGGGCTTGGCTTACACGAAGTGTACACACGTAGCCTGAAATCAGATGCCTGTAATTTCTGCTATATTTGTCAGGCTTGGTCCTGGAGGCCTGAGGGGTGGGCAAGCCTCTCCCAAGAATGGGGTTTCACATCCCTGTCTATGGATGGCATTAGGCAGATCTAAAATGAGACTGGTGGGGGCTTCCGTAGAGACACCAGGGCAGATTCTGGGAGAGGACACAGGGGCACGAAGTTGCTCTTGGGCCTTTGCTGCCTGAAGCCGAGAATGATGAGCCGAAAAAGTGAGACTAGTCCTCTGCAAGTGTCAGCACCTCCTCAGGGCCAAGCGCACTGCTAATGAATTTGATTGCCTTTATGTCATCCTCACAAAACTCTGTGAGACAGGTACAGTTATGAACTCCATTTTTCTCTTGAGGAAATTGAGCCTTAGAGAGGTTAAAAAACCATCCCAAGGCCACACGCAGCAGAACCAAGGACTAGAAAAAGGTGGAACCAACTGGATTTTCACTAATAACTTCAACAGTATGTGCAACTTCCCAGATTCCTGGTGCCCCTAAGAACTGCTCTGGAACAAGGTTTGGTCCAAAGAGATTAAGTAGGCATAGGAGTTAGAGAACGCCTGAGCTTGGGATGGTGTGTGAGTTCTTTCCTGGTCCCTTGAACAATGCTATTCAGCAAATCACACAGTGGTTTCAGTCCTGAGTCTGAGTCCTGGATATCCTCAGTCCTAACTGAGCCCTGTTGGAGAAGGTGATGGCTCCCCACTCCAGTACTCTTGCCTGGAAAATCCCATGGATGGAGAAGCCTGGTGGGCTGCAGTCCATGGGGTCGCGAAGAGTCTGACACAACTAAGTGACTTCACTTTCACTTTTCACTTTCATGCATTGGAGAAGGAAATGGCAACCCACTCCAGTGTTCTTGCCTGGAGAATCCCAGGGACAGGGGAGCCTGGTGGGCTGCCGTCTCTGGGGTCGCACAGAGTCAGACATGACTGAAGCAGTTTAGCAGCAGCAGCAACTGAGCCCTGTGGTCTCACATCCCTCAACATTCATGGATCTTGAATCCAGTTCGGGGACTGAGGCACTGACTCTGCCAAAGTTCAGTAACTTCTAATGTGTGATTTCAGGTTATGACAGTTGGTGGGATTTACCTTGTGTCTGCTTTCATGGAGACCCATGATGTAGATTGGCCCATAGTCAAGACCAAGAGACTGCTGGTGGGCCCATAAATTAGCGTAGATTTTAGGGAAGGCTGTTTTGGAAGATACATCAAATTACTTACAAAATGTGAACCACTTTTGCCTCTACTAGTAATTTTACTAGTAGAAATTCATTCTGTGGCAATAATGGAGGATTTGTGCTCAAATGTTTAGTTACAAGGACATTCACGGTAGTGTTTAAAGAGGAAAAAACTGGGAGCATCTTAATTTTCCATCAGAGAGAACTGGAGAGGGTAGCCTTTCCCTTTCCCAGGGGATCTTCCCAAGTCAGGGATGGAACCCAGGTCTCCCGCACTGTGGGCAGATTCTTTACAAGCTGAACCACAAGGAAAACCCAAGAATATTAGAGTGAGTAGCCTATCTCTTCTCTTGCGGATCTTCCCAACCTAGGAATCGAACTGGGGTCTCTGCATTGCAGGTAGATTCTTTACCAACTGAGCTATCGTGCAAGCCCTTATGAGGTATGCTGCTGCTGGTGCTGTTAAGTCGCTTCAGTCATGTCTGACTCCTGTCTCTTATACACATCTAGATGTGTATAAGAGACAGCCCCCACGCCGCCCCCGCCCGACCCCTGCCTCCCGGGCCTCTGCCGCCGGCTGAGGGGGAAGGGCAGGAGGCTCAGCCCTTCACTCACCGTTTCCTCTCGGTCTCTCGGGCGGGGTGGGCAAGTGAGGGGGGTAGGGTGCGAAATATGCGCGATGCCCCCGCCGCCGGGCTCCTCACCGGCCGCAGCGGCTCATCGCCCCAGCGGGCTGCCCGCCGGCCGCAGCCGCGTCCGGGGCATGTCAGTCCGCCGCCGCCGCCCGCCCGCCGGGCTCGTGGGCTACCAGCTTTCAGGGAGCCTTGGGGTAGCGCATCCGGAGGGCGAGGGCTAGGGCCGGAGCAGGAGGCCTGGGGAGGGGTCCCTCGGCACCGGTTAAAGGAGCAGGGAGCACGCCTCGGTAGACCCCCGGGAAACCCCGACTCGGGCGCGGGCTCGGACTAAAGCCCTGGAGAGGCCCGGAGTCCCGGCCGCCCGCAGCAAGGGGATCCCTGCCGGGAGGGGCAGGAAGGCGAGCGGCCCGGCGTGCTCTGGCGGCTCCGAGGACCCCGGACTTGCAGTCTGCGTCGCCGGGGCTTTCCCGGGGCTGGGAGCGCGCCGGCTCTCCCCCTAGCACGCCGTCACCGCGGGACTCGTCTCGGCCTCGCCGCGCGCGGAGGGGACGCGCGGAGGGTCTGGTTTCTGGGCGAGCCGAGAGCTTTGCCCATTAAGCTGCAGGAGAAAGCCAAATCAAAAAGCCAATCTCCAAGCCTCCAAAACCCCACGTCACCCTATCACGGCACGACTAGCCGCGCATATTTATCCTCGCGCGCCGATGGAGGTGATTTTCAGAGAGCTTTCCGACCAGCAGCGGGGAGCCGAGTCCGCCTCTCGCATCCCGAGAGCCCCCAGGACCGAATGCAGACGGAACCCGTAGCCCGAGGCCACCCACCCAATCTTTGGAGCCTGGCGCCGGGCGCCTCCTGGCCAGCGGCAGTTCCAAGACGGCGGCGCGTCCTGACCTGGATTCCGCGGAGTCCAGAGCTCCGGGCAGCGGCGGGGAGGGAGGGCAGGCGGGCGCGCAGCACCGGCTTTCCCCTTGTCCTCAGGAGACGCCGCCTGCAATCCCGAAATTAAGTCTCCACCAAACACATCTGTGGTTTTTAAATATAGCAGGGGACGATTAACCAGGCAGGGTCCACCCAGGCCTAGGGGAGGAGTTGAGGGGGGACGGAGGTTAGCAGTGGAGGGAAAAGAAAACTCCCTTTCTCCCCTCTTTTTTTTTCCCCTTCTGTTCTTGGTGCAGAACTCAGTCTGTCATTTTCTCAACCCAAATCAAACAACAGCCTGTGACAGACGCTTGGGTGAGCGCTGGTATGTTGGCTTTGGGGTTTTCAAGGCTAAAAATAGGAGGGGGCTGTCTCCCAAATTGCTGCTTCTTCTGGGCCTGGAGTCTGGAAGAGAGATGATCCTTTGATGCAGCAACAGAACTAGGGTTTGGGGCTTGGCTTACACGAAGTGTACACACGTAGCCTGAAATCAGATGCCTGTAATTTCTGCTATATTTGTCAGGCTTGGTCCTGGAGGCCTGAGGGGTGGGCAAGCCTCTCCCAAGAATGGGGTTTCACATCCCTGTCTATGGATGGCATTAGGCAGATCTAAAATGAGACTGGTGGGGGCTTCCGTAGAGACACCAGGGCAGATTCTGGGAGAGGACACAGGGGCACGAAGTTGCTCTTGGGCCTTTGCTGCCTGAAGCCGAGAATGATGAGCCGAAAAAGTGAGACTAGTCCTCTGCAAGTGTCAGCACCTCCTCAGGGCCAAGCGCACTGCTAATGAATTTGATTGCCTTTATGTCATCCTCACAAAACTCTGTGAGACAGGTACAGTTATGAACTCCATTTTTCTCTTGAGGAAATTGAGCCTTAGAGAGGTTAAAAAACCATCCCAAGGCCACACGCAGCAGAACCAAGGACTAGAAAAAGGTGGAACCAACTGGATTTTCACTGATAACTTCAACAGTATGTACAACTTCCCAGATTCCTGGCGCCCCTAAGAACTGCTCTGGAACAAGGTTTGGTCCAAAGAGATTAAGTAGGCATAGGAGTTAGAGAACGCCTGAGCTTGGGATGGTGTGTGAGTTCTTTCCTGGTCCCTTGAACAATGCTATTCAGCAAATCACACAGTGGTTTCAGTCCTGAGTCTGAGTCCTGGATATCCTCAGTCCTAACTGAGCCCTGTTGGAGAAGGTGATGGCTCCCCACTCCAGTACTCTTGCCTGGAAAATCCCATGGATGGAGAAGCCTGGTGGGCTGCAGTCCATGGGGTCGCGAAGAGTCTGACACAACTAAGTGACTTCACTTTCACTTTTCACTTTCATGCATTGGAGAAGGAAATGGCAACCCACTCCAGTGTTCTTGCCTGGAGAATCCCAGGAACAGGGGAGCCTGGTGGGCTGCCGTCTCTGGGGTCGCACAGAGTCAGACATGACTGAAGCAGTTTAGCAGCAGCAGCAACTGAGCCCTGTGGTCTCACATCCCTCAACATTCATGGATCTTGAATCCAGTTCGGGGACTGAGGCACTGACTCTGCCAAAGTTCAGTAACTTCTAATGTGTGATTTCAGGTTATGACAGTTGGTGGGATTTACCTTGTGTCTGCTTTCATGGAGACCCATGATGTAGATTGGCCCATAGTCAAGACCAAGAGACTGCTGGTGGGCCCATAAATTAGCGTAGATTTTAGGGAAGGCTGTTTTGGAAGATACATCAAATTACTTACAAAATGTGAACCACTTTTGCCTCTACTAGTAATTTTACTAGTAGAAATTCATTCTGTGGCAATAATGGAGGATTTGTGCTCAAATGTTTAGTTACAAGGACATTCACGGTAGTGTTTAAAGAGGAAAAAACTGGGAGCATCTTAATTTTCCATCAGAGAGAACTGGAGAGGGTAGCCTTTCCCTTTCCCAGGGGATCTTCCCAAGTCAGGGATGGAACCCAGGTCTCCCGCACTGTGGGCAGATTCTTTACAAGCTGAACCACAAGGAAAACCCAAGAATATTAGAGTGAGTAGCCTATCTCTTCTCTTGCGGATCTTCCCAACCTAGGAATCGAACTGGGGTCTCTGCATTGCAGGTAGATTCTTTACCAACTGAGCTATCGTGCAAGCCCTTATGAGGTATGCTGCTGCTGGTGCTGTTAAGTCGCTTCAGTCATGTCTGACTCTGTGCGACCCCACAGATGGCAGCCCACCAGGCTCCCCCGTCCCTGGAATTCTCCAGGCAAGAACACTGGAGTGGGTTGCTATTTCCTTCTCCAGTGCATGAAAATGAAAAGTGAAAGTGAAGTCGCTCAGTCGTGTCCGACCCTCAGCGACCCCATGGACTGCAGCCTTCCAGGCTCCTCCGTCCATGGGATTTTCCAGGCAAGAGTACTGGAGTGGGGTGCCATTGCCTTATCCACTTATGAGGTATAATTACGTATGATGGGTTTTGACAAAAGTACATACAAATATAATAACCACTCAAATAAGGTACAAGACATTTTCATCTCTCAAAAGTTCTTGGTCCCCTCTGCAATTATCCCTCACCTTCCCTCAAGCAACCATTGTTTTCTGTCACTCTAGATTCATTTTTTGGCGTGTTCTAGATTTTTTTTTTCTTCTTGCCTCTACATCTGTTGATGTTTCTTCAGTAAATATTCGTTGTTGTTAAGTTGCTAAGTCATGTCCAATTCTTTTGCAGCCTCAAGAACAGGCTTCCCTGTCCTTCACTCTCTCCCAGAATTGCTCAAATTCATGTCCATTGAGTTGGTGATGTTTTCTAACCATCTCATCCTCTGCCACCCTCTTCTCCTTTTGCCTACCATCTTTCCCAGTATCAGGGTCTTTTCCAGTGAGTCTGATCTTTCCACCAGATGGCCAAAGGATTGGAGCTTCAGCTTCAGCAGTCCTTCCAATGAGTATTCAGGGTTGATTTCCTTTAGGATTAACTGATTTGATCTCCTTGCAGTCCAAGGGACTCTCAAGAGTCTTCTCCAGCATCACAATTCAAAAGAATCAATTCTTTGGCCCTCAGGCTTCTTTATGATACAACTCTCACATCTGTACATAACTACTGGGAAAATACAAACTTTCTATATAACCTTCATAAGCAAAGTGATGTCCCTGCTTTTTAATATGCTGTCTATGTTTGTCAAAACTTTCCTTCCAAAGAGCAAGTATCTTCTAATTTCATGGCTGCAGTCACTATACACAGTAATTTGGAAGCCCAAGGAAAAATAAAATCTGTCTCTGCTTCTGCTTTTTCCCCTTCTATTTGCCAGGAAGTGATCTTAGATGCCATGATCTTAGTTTTTGGAATGTTCGGTTTCAGGCCAGTTTCTTCACGCTCCTCCTTCTCCCTTATCAAGAGGCGCTTTAGTTCCTCTTCACTTATGTCATTATGATGATTATCATCTGCATATCTTGAGTTTTTTGATATTTCTCCCACCTGTCTTGATGCCAGCTTGTAACTTATCCAGCTCAACATTTCACATGATGTACTCTGCATATAAGTTAAATAAACAGAGTGATAATATACAGCTTTGTCATACTCCTTTCCCAGTTTTGAACCAGTCAGTTGTTCCATGTAAGGTTCTAACTGTGCTTCTTGACCCACATAGTAGGCAGATAAGATGGTCCGGTATTCCCATCTCTTTAAGAATTCTCCAAAGTTTGTTGTGATCCACACAGTCAAAGGCTTTTGCGTAGTCGATGAAGCAGAGTAGATGTTTTTCTGGAACTCCCTTCCTTTCTCTATGATCCAACAAATGTTGGCAATTCGATCTCTGGTTCCTCAGCCTTTTCTAAATCCAGCTTGAACATCCGGAAGTACTGGTAAAGCCTAGCTTGAAGGATTTTGAGCATAACCTTACTAGCATGGGAAGTGAGTGCAATTGCCTGGTAGTTTGAACAATCTTTAGCGCTCCCCTTCTTTGGAATTGGGATGAAAAGTGACTGTTTCCAGTCCTATGGCCACTGCTGGGTTTTCCAAATTTGCTGACATATTGAGTACAGCACTTTAACACCATCATCTTTTTAAAAAAATTAACATTTTAATTGGAGGCTAATTACTTTACAATATCGTAGTGGTTTTTGCCATACAGTCACATGAATCAGCCATGGATGTGCATGTGTTCCCCATCCTGAGCCCCTCTCCCACCTCCCTCCCCATCCCATCCCTCAGGGTCATCCCAGTGCACCAGCCCTGAGCACCCTGTCTCATGCATCTAACCTGAACTGGAGATCTGTTTTACAGATGATAATATACATGTTTCAATGCTATTCTCTCAAATCATCCCACCCTTGCATTCTCCCATAGAGTCCAAAAGACTGTTCTTTACATTTGTGTCTCTTTTTCTGTCTCACGTATAGGGTTATCATTGCCATTGTTCTAAATTCCATATATATGTGTTAGTATACTGTACTGGTGTTTTTCTTTCTGACTTACTTCACTCTGTATAATAGGCTCTAGTTTCACCCACCTCATTAGAACTGATTCAAATGTATTTTTTAATGACTAATGTTCCATTGTAACACCATCATCTTTTAGTATTTCAAATAGCTCAGCTGGAATTCCATCACCTCCACTAGCTTTATTGGTAGTAAAGCATCCTAAGTCCCACTTGACTTCACATTCCAGGATGTCTGGCTCTAGGTGAGTGACCATACCATTATGGTTTTCTGGGTCATCAAGACCTTTTTTGTACAGTTCCTCTGTGTATTCTTGCCACTTCTTAATTTTTTCTGCCTTTGTTAAGTCTTTACCATTTCTGTCCTGTATTATGCCCATCCTTGCATGAAATATTCCTTTGATATCTCCAATTTTCTTGAAGAGGTCTCACCTTTCCCATTCTATTGTTCTCTTCTATTTTTTTTGCATTGTTCATTGAAGAAGGGCTTCTTATGTCTCCTTGGTATTCTCTGTAACTGTGCATTCAGTTGGGATGATGGAAGATACTTGTACATATAAAACTCTTTATTTTTTCTTTGCTCCCTAATAATAATAATAATATCATTATTTGAAAGCATATAGTTCTTTATCCGGAGAAGGCAATGGCACCCCACTCCAGTACTATTGCCTGGAAAATCCCATGGATGGAGGAGCCTGGTGGGCTGCAGTCCACGGGGTTGCAAAGAGTCTGACATCACTTTCACTTTTCACTTTCATGCATTGGAGAAGGAAATGGCAACCCACTCCAGTGTTCTTGCCTGGAGAATCCCAGGGACAGGGGAGCCTGGTGGGCTGCCGTCTCTGGGGTCGCACAGAGTCAGACATGACTGAAGCAGTTTATCAGCAGCAGCAACTGAGCCCTGTGGTCTCACATCCCTCAACATTCATGGATCTTGAATCCAGTTCGGGGACTGAGGCACTGACTCTGCCAAAGTTCAATAACTTCTAATGTGTGATTTCAGGTTATGACAGTTGGTGGGATTTACCTTGTGTCTGCTTTCATGGAGACCCATGATGTAGATTGGCCCATAGTCAAGACCAAGAGACTGCTGGTGGGCCCATAAATTAGCGTAGATTTTAGGGAAGGCTGTTTTGGAAGATACATCAAATTACTTACAAAATGTGAACCACTTTTGCCTCTACTAGTAATTTTACTAGTAGAAATTCATTCTGTGGCAATAATGGAGGATTTGTGCTCAAATGTTTAGTTACAAGGACATTCATGGTAGTGCTTAAAGAGGAAAAAACTGGAAGCATCTTAATATTCCATCAGAGAGAACTGGAGAGGGTAGCCTTTCCCTTTCCCAGGGGATCTTCCCAAGTCAGGGATGGAACCAGAGTCTGACATCACTTTCACTTTTCACTTTCATGCATTGGAGAAGGAAATGGCAACCCACTCCAGTGTTCTTGCCTGGAGAATCCCAGGGACGGGGGAGCCTGGTGGGCTGCCGTCTATGGAGTTGCACAGAGTCAGACACGACTGAAACAACTTAGCAGCAGCAGCAGCAGTTCTTTATCAGATTACCAGGGTACATTTGGATTTGCCTACAATCTCTATTTATAATAGTTCTATTAAAATAAGAAAAAGCATGTATTATTTCTCCTGTTATTCAATACAGTTTTATAAGTTTTAGGCAATACAATAAGATAAAAAGATTACCGAAATATCGCTAAATAGTAAAATCTTCAATTTCAGGTTAGAAGATTGTTTTCCAGGAAAGATTAAGAAATTCTACTTTATGACTCAGTTTCCTCATCTATGGGCTTCCCTGGAGGCTCAGATGGTGAAGAATCTGCCTGCAATGCAGGAGACCAGGTTCTATCCTTGCGTCGGGAAGATCCCCTGGAGAAGGGAATGGCAACCCACTCTGGTCTTCTTGCTTGGAGGATTCCATGGACAGAGGAGCCTGGCAGGCTATAGTCCATGGGGTCACAAAGAGTTGGACACCACTGAGACTAACAGCTTCGCTTCCTCATCTATAGAACTGATATAATAGTATCTACCTTATAGGCATATTATGAGGATTAAATGAGTTATGCATTAAAAGGCTTGAAATAATGTCTAGCTGTTAGTTGTTAGTTCTCCAAAAATGCTAGTTTTTGTTATTAAAATGATTGAAAAATGTGGCTGGATACAAAATTAAAATACAAAAGTTAACAGTTTTAATAAACAGAAATTTAAATTTCTGGGAGGAGGAAATCCCATTTTTAATAAAATCTTGAACTATAAATACATAGAAATAAAGTTTACAAGAAAGGCAAAAGACCCAAGTAAATAAAACTATAAAAATATTATTAAAATGTGGAAAAAAGATATCTAAATGGAGTCACAACTTCCTAAGATATTAATAGGATGAAATAATGTCATAACAATATCTACCCTTCCCAAAGGAATTTATATATTTAATGAAATTTCAACCAGAATCCTAGTTTGATTTTTTTTTTTTTTTACACAGGATATAATGATTTTAAAGGTCAGTGGAGAAATGGCTGAAAACAATCTAGTATATTTTATAGACATCTGGTGTGTGAAGTGGGCTTTAGGAAGTATTACTACCAATAAAGCCAGTGGAGGTGATGGAATTCCAGCTGAGCTATTTAAAATTCTAAAACATGATGCTGTTAAAGTGCTGCACTCAATATGTGAGTAAATCTGGAAAACTCAACAGTGGGCACAGGACTGGAAAGGGTCAGTTTTCATTCCATTCCCCAAGAAGGGAAATGCTGAAGAATGTTCAAACTATAATACAATTGCATTCATTTCAAACGCTAGTAAGGTTCTATTCAAAATCCTTCAAGCTGGTCTTCAACAGTACATGATCAGAGAACTTCCAGTTGTACAAGCTGGGTTTAGAAAAGGCAGAGGAACCAGAGATCAAATTGCCAACATTCCTTGGATCATGGAGAAGGTAAGGGAGTTCCAGAAAGACATCTACTTCTGCTTCCATGCTGGGGCTCACAAAGCAATGGGACCAGCTCTCCCTCCATGTAGGAATCAGTTGGAAAATCCTGTGTTAGTTCTTGGGGCAGAGGAACCAATTAAGACCTGACAGGGCACCCAGTGCAGACCAGGAGCCACTCCCTGTGCAGGGCAATTTTCCCTATGTCATTATTCTGTGGGGGCCTAAATGCAAATGGCCAACAGGCTGGGTTTAACAAAAAATACAAGAAATTCAACAAAAACCCAAAGAGAAGTAAACAGCCATTGTGGAAAGAACAATGCACTTGCTGTAAGGAGGAAAGGCACTGGAAAAAGATTGCCCTGAGCTAAAACATAAGAAGGAAAAGCAATAAAACAAAAATGGGAGCCTCTCATGTGGTAGAAAGAGAGCAACACTGATGATGAATGAAGAGGCCTCCTTGGGACTTGAGGAGCCCAATTCCAGTTTCTCCGCAGGAGCCCCATGACAGTAGGGAACGAGCTGATTGACTTTGGGTCACCGGAATCTCTGGAGAAGTACAAAGTCGTCTGTTTTTCCAATCTCTTGAAGGCCATCTAGGGGCCCTCACTTTGAAACAGAGCTTCTTATATATACCAGAGTGTCCAATCCCTGTTTTGGGTGGAGATCTCCTTTGTAAAGTTCAAGTAACTTTTCTGCCAGAAGGGCTTGACATCAGAGTCCCACCAGAGCAAGCTTTAAGCCTACAGATGGCAATCATAAAAATCCCAGAAAAGAAGACAGAGCTCTTTCCCCACCAAGGTATATGGAAGTATAAGACCAAAAGGGTGGGCAGATGGCACCCCAGGAAAGGCCAAAAACGCACAGGTCTCATTAAAAAGGGATGATGGGACACTTAGCCAATACAGAGCTCATTAAAAAGGGATGGGGGGACACCTAATCTAAAACAATATCCTCTGGGACAAGAGGACAAAAAGGAAATCCAGACAATTCTCAAGAAGTTTTTGAAAATAGGACTGATGAAACCCTGCAGGTCCCCATATAAAACCCCTATTCTCTTGGTCAAAAGGTCAGCAGAATATCACTTTGTCCAAACTTGAGGGCTATTAATGAAACAGTTTAAGAGTTGCACTCTGTGTGTGCTCTGCTCACAATTATTCTGAGAGAATATGGCTGGTACTCAGTTTGGGAACTTAAAAGATGGTTTCTTTTCTCCCTGCATTCCTATCTGAGGAAGAATCACAGCAGCTATTTTCTTCTGAATGGCAGGACCCAGAAACACAGGCAGTCCAAGAGTAATGTTGGACAGTCCTGCCTTGAAGATTTAAAAATCCCCCTACCTTATTTGGGGAATAAGGCTGGAAACTTAATATTGAGTGAAGGACTTTTACTGCAATATATGGATGATTTGCTAGGGTGATTATCAAGTCGTGATGGAATCACTTCTCTAACAGACTGACCTGTCAAAATACCAGTCAGTGTATTCAGAAAAGGAGAGAGAGCGGGTCAGATAGTAGGGTTTCTCCCTTGATTGCCTGGCTGGAAATGTTGTGCACAAGGAATTGTTTTGGCCCCTGAGACACTCCTGGACGTTGTGCTGCAGCACACTCATGAAATGAAAATGTTAGTTGCTCAGTCATGTCCGACTCTTTGCAACGCCATGGATTGTAGTCTGCCAGCTTCCTCTGTCCATGGAATTCTCCTGGCAAGAATACTGAAGTGGGTTGCCATTCCCTTCTCCTGGGGATCTTCTCGACCCAGGGACTGAACTCAGGTCTCCTGCACTGCAGGCAGATTCTTTACCGTCTGAGCCACCAGGGAAGCCCCGCAGCACATTCACAAGAGTACCCATTACGGGAGAGATGCCACCTTAAATGGATTCAGAAGTATTTAATGGGATCTAACCTATAAAGGACTGCACAGCGAGTCACTCAGAACGGCTTGATTTGTGCAAAAATAACCCAAAGACTACTGTCAGAGTTCCCCAGTTGGAGAGTCATACAGAGGGGCCTGCCCCACTGAGAAGTGGCAAATAGACTTCACTCGAATGTTCTGAGCTGCAGGAAATTCTAGATACCTGCTGGTGCTTGTGTACAGCTTTTCAGGATGGGGGAAAGCATATTCCACCCGGATAGCAAAAAGCCTCTAAAGTTGTTATAGCCCTTCTTAAGGAAATTATCCTCCAATTTGGATGGTCTCTGATGTGTTATGTGCTAAGTCACTTTGGTCAAGTCTGATTCTTTGCCACCCTATGGACTATAGCCCACCAGGGTCCTCTGTCCATGGGATTCTCCAAGCAGCAACACTGGAGTAGGTTGCCATGTGCTCCTCTAGGGTATCTTCCTGACCCAGGGATCAAACCAGTGTCTCTTACATCTCCTGCATTGGCAGATGGGTTCTTTATCACTAGGGCCACCTGGAAAGCCATTGGATGGTTTCAGTTCAGTTCAGTCGCTCAGTCGTGTCCGACTCTTTGCAACCCCATGAATCGCAGCACGCCAGGCCTCCCTGTCCATCACCAACTCCCGGAGTTCACTCAGACTCACATCCATCGAGTCCGTGATGCCATCCAGCCATCTCATCCTCTGTCGTCCCCTTCTCCTCCTGCCCCCAATCCCTCCCAGCATCAGAGTCTTTTCCAATGAGTCAACTCTTTGCATGAGGTGGCCAAAGGATTAGCATTTTAGCTTTAGCATCATACCTTCCAAAGAACACCCAGGGCTGATCTCCTTCAGAATGGACTGGTTGGATCTCCTTGCAGTCCAAGGGACTCTCAAGAGTCTTCTCCAGCACCACAGTTCAAAAGCATCAATTCTTCAGGGCTCAGCCTTCTTCACAGTCCAACTCTCACATCCATACATGACCACAGGAAAAACCATAGCCTTGACTAGATGGACCTTAGTCGGATGGTTTTTTACCCTTCAAAGTGATAAAAAGGCCTGCCTTTGTCTCAAGCATAACCCAACAAGTGTCTAAACACTGCACGTTAGTTGAAAACAACCAACAACCCAGAGACCACAATCAACAGGAAAAACTGAGAAAATCAATCATACATTAGAAAGGAGCATTGTTAAAGTATGTCAAGAAACTAATTTAACTTGAGATAAGGCCTTGCCAGATGCCCTGCTACTGATTAACGTGGCTCTTAAAACCAAGCTTAAATTAAGCACTTTTGAAATATTTATGGTAGGCTATTCCAGGTGTCTGTCTGGGCAGGAGAATCTATAGATGTCTTAAAGGATTTAGCAGTCACCAACTGTGTTAAAATTTTAGCACTATATTAACTTCCATTCACGAGTTTATCTCCAATGGTCTGTCTCCCCAAATGAGGAAGTCCTGCTCCCCTTCCTGCTTGGGGAAGTTCTTCCTCTAAACCTGGAGAGAGTAAGGACCTGAGCATCAACTTGCCCCTCAGTGGATAGGACCATACAAAGTACTGTTCAACACTAACTCCTCTTTAAATTAGTGGGGATAAGACCATGGGTTTACCACACCCAAGTATGACTCACTCTTTCAAAAACTGGATGGAACAAAGGAAAACAGATTTGGTCTTGTGAGCCATTGAAAGTGAAAGTGAAAGTTGTTCAGTCATGTCCGACTCTTTGCGACACCATGGACTATACAGTCCATGGAATTCTCCAGGCCAGAAGACTGGAGTAGGTAGCCTTTCGCTTCTCCAGGGTATCTTCCCAAGCCAGGGATTGAACCCAGGTCTCCTGCGTTGCAGGCAGATTCTTTACCAGCTGAGCCACAGGGCTTAAATTGCTAGTTCAAGCCAGACCAGAGAAGGCTTGATGACTTGCTCTGCTCTTTGTTTCACTGCACTGGTGACAGACAAGGGAGTTTTGGAAAGGACCAAAGGAGGAAATAACCTTCCCTCTTTTATAAAATGTTTGGATGTGTGCTCAGTCGCTCAGTCATGTCCAACTATTTGGGACCCCATGGACTGTAGCCCACCAGACCCCTCTGTCCAATAAAACTTGTTTCTCTTTGTAAAAGACCATTGACTTGGTATTTGGTCTTTCCATTGTGCTGGAGGTCACGAACCCACTTGCTCAGTTACATGTCTAGTTATAAGATACAGGTTCTAATGAGGCTTCCCTGGTGGCTCAGACGGTAAAGCGTCTACCTGCAATGTGGGAGACCCAGGTTCGATCCCTGGGTCAGAAAGATCCCCTGGAGAAGGCAATGGCACCCCACTCCAGTACCTTTGCCTGGAAAATCCCATGGATGAAGGAGCCTGTTATGCTACAGTCCATGTGGTTGTAAAGAGTCAGACACGACTGAGCGACTTCACTTTCCTTTCCTTTCCTAATGTGTAGGACAATGACCATGGATTTTGTTCTTTTTGTTCAGTCACTAAGTCATGTCTGACTCTGTGATCCCATGGACTGCTGCACTCCAGGCTCGCCTGTTCTCCACTATTTCCCGGAGTTTGCTCAAACTCATGCCCATTGAGTCAGTGATGCCATCCAACCACCACCCTCTGCCACCCCCTTCTCCTTTTGCCTTCAGTTCTTCCTAGCATCAGGACCATAGTTAGTAATATTGTATTGTACACTTGAAATCTGCCAAGAGTAAATCATAAGTGTCCTTACCACACACTCAAAAATTAAATCATTACAACGTACACCTTAAAAAAAATCACGTACAACCTGAATATTTACAAGTTTTGTCAATCAAACCTCAAAGAAACTGGCGAAAAAAAAAAAACCAAAAACACAAGAGCACAGAAAGATATCCAGAAAAGGCTGAGGCTCTAGGGAGAGTCCCCAGAGGAAAAGTTGATGGAATGAACTAAACAAGAAAGAACTAAAAACGAGGTGAGGGAGAGGGCCATGTTCTTGGGTGGTGAACACATTAATGAGGGAGAGAAACAACAGGGAAATTTTTCCACCCCAGACTCAGAGTTACCAGCCCTTAGTGAGGGGCCGTAAAACTGCCTCAAAACCACCTTCAAAAGCAAGGAGGACACCACAAGTATTTCTCGAAAGCCAACTATCTATGGGAGTGTTCTGGGGGTGAAGATGTACCCGTCAACAAGACAAAGTCTCTGTTCTCATGGTGCAGAAGGGGGATAATCGGCAAATAAACTAGCGGGCATTTTTATGAATTTCCAGATGAAAGAAAGTGGCCTGGAGAAAACTCACGCCAGGTGAAAGTTCAGAGAGTGGTTGTGGTGAGAATCGTTTGGCGGCAATCTAGATTGAATGCTTAGAGAAGGTCTCTCAGGGAAGGTCACATTTGAGCAGCAGCTTCAGTGAAGTGACGGGGTGAGGCATGTGCACATTTCGGGGCAGACGACCAGCGCTGTGTTCAAGGAGCAGGAAGCAGCCATCGTGGCTAGAGCCTAGTGAAGGATGTAGGGCGGGGGAGAGAGTGGCAGGCAACAGGGAAGGAAGAACTTCAGCTGCTGAAGGCAGGCAGCCTGGAGCTCCTGAGCTAAAGCTCGATGTCTCCTTCCCTAAATTCTTTCTACACAAGGTATCATATCACTCTTCCCCTGGTGTAAGTCATCCTCCTCCTGGTGGAGGGCTCTTTCCTATTTCCATGGCTCGGTTGCCCACCTACAAGATACTTTGTCTATTGCAGGTCTGCATGCTACAGTTTAGAAGTCAACAGAGCTAAAAATAACAGTCTCGATGGAGTGCAGTGATAAATCTGCTAAGTTCTGCAGAGAGCCAGAGGCAATAGGGAACCAGACAGCACAGGCCCCAAGCACCCTGCGCAGTATCTTCCCCCAGGAAATCATCACAAAACTTCTGATCTTGATCTATTGATCTCTTTCACCAGTGAGAAATGCACTTTTTGATGAAAACAGCTCTGGATAGATTTGCTCCTTCCGGAGGTGGTGAATAGCACCAGCTTTGTAACATAACAGCCTCTTACACTGTGATGCTGATTTTAAAGACAGACAAAAGAAATTGGGAGTTCGTGTAAAAAAATAAATAAATACCAAAAAAAAAAGTCATTCATAAAACTTGAACTTGGAAAAAAAAAAGAAAACAATAATATTTACCTAATTATGAAGCAATGCATATTTATTTTGGGGAAATTAGACATGTAGAAAAGGATAAAGAAAAATTATCCAAATAACACCACCTGGACATAACTATTATGACGTGTAATTTCCTACAGTTACACACTTAATATGTGTTTGAGTATACCTGGGCATTTGGTAGTTACAATTTTGTATCCTAACTTTAAATTCAGCATAATTTAGTAACCAGCTTTCCACTGATACTGCTTTTTAATTCCACAGACTGGGCTTTGGGCTCTGGTGATACCAAGGAAACTAGTGCAAGGAGAGGTTGGGGTTGGCAAAGTCAGAATTATGTCCCATGTGGTTGTTTTCTGAGATAAATACTGTTGTGTTACAACCTTGGCAGCTCCTTGACTCCCCTCTCCAGTTCATAACGGTGAATTATACAAAGAGGATAGATGAGACTCAGAGATCTGGGGACTGGTTTTTATTTAGCTGATTATTTTATTTAGTGTGTATCTGTCAATAGAACTCATTTCAGTGCATAGTGCATTGCTGAGGAACAGATTCATACACACCCACATAAGTGGTATTAAAATTTTTTGATTGCCCCTACCATGGAATACAGTGACTTCCCAGGCAGTTCAGTGGTAAACAATCTGCCTGCCAATGCAGGTGACCAAGTTCAACCCCTGGGTCAGGAAAAATCCCTTAGAGTAGGAAATGGCAACCTACTCTAGTATTCTTGCCTGGACAATTCCATGAATAGAGGAGCTTGGTGGGCTACAGTCCATGAGGTCACAAAGAGACACAACTGAGTGATTGAGCACTCACATGGCATGCACGCAACACGGCACACACACCCTGACCTTTATCCTAAAAAACTGGGCTTTCTAACCAGAGAAATTGGCTTATTCTTTAGTGTTAAGAGATAAGGGGAGCTGTCTTAATCAAAGATACTATCAGAGATTAACTGTTCTCTGTCTGACTTGGACATAACAGTTCTCTCCTTATTTTTGGCCCTGCTGAGCCTCTAAATGATATTTGTAATGAGTTCAGCCTACATATAATTTTAAAAATTGAAGTTGATTTATAATATTGTGCTAGTTTCAGGCATACAGCATAGTAATTCAGTTTTTCTTTCGGATTGCTTTCCATTATAGGTTATTACAATATATTGAATATAGTTCCTTGTGCTATACAGCAAGCCCTTGTTGTTTACCTAGCTTGTGTATAGTGCTGTGTGTCTGTTAATCCCATACTCCTAATTCAGCCCATGGAAGACTTTAACCACCTTTTGCATTTCTACAATTTTGATGTGTTTGTTATCTTTTTTTATTCTGATTGTAGCCAAGGGTAAAGCAAGAATCAAACACAGACCAAACCCATTTCTTGACCAGTCCTAATCATAACATCTAGGTAACTTTATTATCCTTTCTTCATATCAGAGCACAGAGGATCCTATCACACACTACACCACATGACAGCAGCCACTGTTAGCTCATTTCCACTTTCTTCAGCCTTGGCCACAGTAAGAGTGAAAGATCAGAAACTGCACTAAAGAGGCAGGATAGAAAGGCTGAATAAGCATGAAATGGTGACTGGTCTAAGTCAATCAGAACTTTAAATCTCTTTGCCAGATATTCACCGTTCAGCCTGTGTTGCAGGCAGAGATGGTTCTTTGATCCAGTTCCCATCTTGGTCCTAGAAGAAAGTCTGGAAGATATTTCCTTCTTGATGAACAGGAAAGATGTTTTTCCTTTGCCCCCTTTTCTCATCTTTGAGTGTTGTGTGAAGACCTAAGGCCTGGAGTTTCTGTAGCCACTTTGTGACCTTGTGACAATGTGAGGATGCAAGGCAGCATGCTTAGCATGCTGAAACTCAAGGATGAAAAGTCGCTGGGTCCCTGATGACATGTGTGAGTTGCCAGTCAACTCTGGAACTGCCCACTTTGGGAATTTTCCTTAAGAAACAAGAAAATTTCCAATGGCTTAATGCACTTTTCTTGCAGGTGAACCTATCCTAATTGGTGCAAAGAATGATCAAAGAGTGAGAGGTTAAGCTTTTCTGAAGGGTACCCTCAATGTGGTAGTAACTACGAACTTAGTTCAGTTCAGTTCAGTCGCTCAGTCGTGTCCAATTCTTTGCAACCCCATGGACTACAGCATGCCAGACTTCCCTGCCCATCACCAACTCCCGGAGCTTACTCAAACTCATGTCCATTGAGTCGATGACGCCATCCAACCATCTCATCCTCTGTCATCCCCTTCTCCCACCTTCAATCTTTCCCAGCATCAGGGTCTTTTCCAGTGAGTCAACTCTTCACATGAGGTGGCTAAAGTATTGGAGTTTCAGCTTTAGCATCATTCCTTCCAAAGAACACCCAGAACTGATCTCCTTTAGAAGGGACTGGTTGGATCTCCTTGCAGTCCAAGGGACTCTCAAGAGTCTTCTCCAACACCACAGTTCAAAAGCATGAATTCTTCAGCACTCAGATAACAAATCCAATTTCAGGAGTTGACCAGTTGGGTGAACAGGGAACATTTGTCTTCTAACTGGTGGAAGCTGATCTTTACAAAAGATTGATAGATTTAGATTAGCAAGTGGCCAAAAAAGAACCAANGGGACTCTCAAGAGTCTTCTCCAACACCACAGTTCAAAAGCATCAATTCTTCAGCACTCAGATAACAAATCCAATTTCAGGAGTTGACCAGTTGGGTGAACAGGGAACATTTGTCTTCTAACTGGTGGAAGCTGATCTTTACAAAAGATTGATAGATTTAGATTAGCAAGTGGCCAAAAAAGAACCAACCAGAATCTATATTCCACCAAACTTTGAGTACAGCTATATGGCATATTTTTAAAATATACTCTCTGTTACATCTAAAACATGTTGACATTAGTATATTTTTTTTGACAATACCAAACTACTGCACAATTGCACTCATCTCACATGCTAGTAAAGTAATGCTCAAAATTCTCCAAGCCAGGCTACACCCCAAAAAGATGTCCTTTTCATTATAGGGGACTGGAATGCTAAAGTAGGAAGTCAAGAAACACCTTTGTCCTTTGGCATACCCCTTTTCTTCTTTTTTTTTTTTAATTTATTTTTTAATTAAAGGATAATTGCTTTGCAGAGTTTTGTTGTTTCCTGTCAAACCTCAACATGAGTCAGCCATAGGTATACATATATCTCCTCCCTTTGGAATCTCCCTCCCATCTCCCTCCACATCCCACCCCTCCAGGTTGATACAGAGGCCCTGTTTGAGCTTCCTGAGTCATACAGCAAACTCCCATTGGCTATCTATTTTGCATATGGTAATGTAAGTATCCATGTTACTCTTTCCATACATCTCACCTTCTCCCCTCTCTCCGTGTCCATAAATCTGTTCTCTATGTCTGTTACTCCATTGCTGCCCTGTAAATAAATTCTTCAATACCATTTTTCTAGATTCCATATAAATGCATTAGAATATGATATTTATCTTTCTCTTTCTGACTATTTCACTCTGTATAATAGGTTCTAGGTTGATCCACCTCATTAGAACTGACTCAAGTGCATTCCTTTTTATGGCTAAGTAATATTTCAATCCCAAAGAAAGGCAATGCCAAAGAATGTTCAAACTACCACACAATTGCACTCATCTCACATGCTAGTAAAGTAATGCTCAAAATTCTCCAAGCCAGGCTTCAGCAATACGTGAACCGTGAATTTCCAGATGTTCAAGCTGGTTTTAGAAAAGGCAGAGGAACCAGAGATCAAATTGCCAACATCCACTGGATCATCGAAAAAACAAGAGAGTTCCAGGAAAACATATTTTTCTACTTTATTGACTGTGCCAAAGCCTTTCACTCTGTATATCACAATAAACTGTGGAAAATTCTGAAAGAGATGGGCATACCAGACCACCTGACCTGCCTCTTGAGAAACCTGTATGCAGGTCAGGAAGCAACAGTTAGAACTGGACATGGAACAACAGACTGGTTCCAAATAGGAAAAGGAGTACGTCAAGGCTGTATATTGTCACCCTGCTTATTTGAG
>SJYX01006613.1:6341-17070 GCA_006410675.1 Oreotragus oreotragus | reverse complement strand
ATACCAGACCACCTGACCTGCCTCTTGAGAAACCTGTATGCAGGTCAGGAAGCAACAGTTAGAACTGGACATGGAACAACAGACTGGTTCCAAATAGGAAAAGGAGTACGTCAAGGCTGTATATTGTCACCGTGCTTCTTTAACTTCTGTGCAGAGTACATCATGAGAAAGGCTGGGCTGGAAGAAGCACAAGCTGGAATCAAGATTGCCAGGAGAAATATCAATCATCTAAAATATGCAGATGACACCACCCTTATGACAGAAAGTGAAGAGGAAATAAAAAGCCTCTTGATGAAAGTGAAAGAGGAGAGTGAAAAAGTTAGCTTAAAGCTCAATTCAGAAAACTAAGATCATGGCATCTGGTCCCATCATTTCATGGGAAATAGATGAGGAAACAGTGGAAACAGTGTCAGACTTTATTTTTCTGGGCTCCAAAATCACTGCAGATGGTGATTGCAGCCATGAAGTTAAAAGACGCTTACTCCTTGGAAGGAAAGTTATGACCAACCTAGACAGCGTATTCAAAAGCAGAGACATTACTTTGCCAACAAAGGTGCTTCTAGTCAAGGCTATGGTTTTTCCAGTGGTCATGTATGGATGTGAGAGTTGGACTGTGAAGAAAGCTGAGCACCGAAGAATTGATGCCTTTGAACTGTGGTGTTGGAGAAGACTCCTGAGAGTCCCTTGGACTGCAAGGAGATCCAGCCAGTCCATCCTAAAAGAGATCAGCCCTGGGTGTTCATTGGAAGGACTGATGCTAAAGCTTAAACTCCGATACTTTGGCCACCTCATGAGAAGAGTTGACTCACTGGAAAAGACCCTGATGCTGGGAGGGATTGGGGGCAGGAGGAGAAGGGGACAACAGAGAATGAGATGGCTGGATGGCGTCACTGAGTCGATGGACATGGACTCTAGGCGTTCACTCGGAGTGACAGGGAGGCCTGGCATGCTGTGATTCATGGGGTCGCAAAGAGTCGGACACGACTGAGCGACTGAACTGAACTGAACTGACCTCCAGAGCACCCTTCCAACTGAGCTGAGCCAGAAAACTGCTCCGCCCACCCCTGTGGGTGGGGTGCACGCAGCCCCGCCCACTTCTCAGGCTTTTCACACTTACTGAGTGGGTCGTTTGGGTTTTGCATTTCCAATTCATCTCCAGACTCTTCACAGTTACTATTTTAAGCCTCCCATCTCTACCAGGTTTCACTTTGACTCAGACATGTCATCCCATTCTAGATAGCAGAGCTAAGACTCAAAATGAAATTGGCCTCGGTTGATGTCACTCCATTTCCATGACCACCGGGTCTTGGTTTGTTATAGAAACTAGAAGTGACCACTGTTGGCTCTGTTGAGGAGTCGGGTCCGGGGTACTTTGAAAAGAAAAGGTTAGGTCCACAAGTGCTCCAGATAACCCACTGGTGGGTGCCTCCATATAGAACATTCCAAATGCCTTTGTTTTGCAAAATACACTGATTTAGAAATTGCAGCGGTTGTTTGGAGGGACAGTAGTTGCTGAAAAGTATTTAAAAGGTGCTTGTTTATTCTCATGCTCATAAACCAAATTTCTCTCAAGAAAGAAGCATCTCAACCAATACAATGTTGTAACAATTTTTTTAGTATTTAAATTTTTAAAAATAGGAAAAAAAGAATCTTCTCTTATGCCAGACAGAGATGAAGGGACTTGGGAAATCTTCTAGTGAAAAGCCAAGGCAAAGATAGCATCATTTGTTATTTTATTGTAAAAACTTTCCCAAATTCTTTTTAAAGATGTAACAATGAACCCTCTTCAGAGAAGTCCATGTCTAAGATAATAAATAATTATTTCTCGTGAAACATCCTTTTGGCAGAAGTTAACATCTTTGAGAAAGAAATGCTATTGTTAGAAACACTAACCAGGACCCACGTGAGCTTCTCCCCTCCAGCCTCAGGGATCTGTAAGCAATCACACATGAGGATCAATAAAAAGTTTAACATGCCACTGATGAAGTTCAAATTCTTGTGTTAGGCATATTCTCAAGAGCAAGTGGTAAATTAAATGGAGTTACTACTTTATCAAAATCCAACATATCCTTCAAGGCCTAATTCAAGTTTCATCCTCTTCAAGATAATTTTTTCTTTACTCGCAAAGACTACATGCAGTCACTTCTCAGGACCCTACCTTACAAGCCGTATGTGGACCTAACTACCATGCTAAGGTAACTACAGATTACTTTGTCATCTCTAATTCTGAGTTTTGTTCTGTATCCCTTTTCCCAGCCTTGTAGATACTCAGTAAATACCATTGACAGTTGATGGATTCACTGGGGAGGGAAAATCTGGTTTGTCAATTTAATTAAATATATACTCCATCCTTCTGCTTCCCTAAACAAAGAACCACAAGAAATTAGCCTTGGTTGACACGGGAAAGATTAACTTTTTTCCACGGAATAAAACTCTGGAAAAAAATAGCAGCTATACTCTTAAATGATACTCTGGAGTGTCGAAAGCATTTTCACATGCATGATCTCATTTATTCCCAAAAGAAATCTGGGAGGATTAAATAAGCCATTTGCGTCTCCAGATTCTTAAGTTTTAGGAGAATCATTTCTCCCGTTACAGATAGGTGGACGGAGAGGTTCAGAGAGATTGTCACCTGTGCGAGCTCACACAGCTGGTAACTGGCAGAGATGGAAAGCAACCCGAGAAGTTCTGAAGCCTCGTGTAGTGTTCCTTCCATGGCAATGAACTGTTTCCCTAATGGGAATGAATTAAAGAGGAATCACAGAATTCCTTCCCGTGAAAATCCCTGAGTCCTTAATTACATCACACGTGACCTTGATAAGATTTAGGTATCCCTCTTCCAAAGAGATGAAAATTGTTCTCACTCTAACTTTGAAAACTCTTTGAGCTTCCAAAGTCTTTGGCCTGCCTGTAAAAAGAATGGTCCGTCCTGCCCAATATCCTGGAGGAGTTTAGAGAAAGGCAGTTTTTTCTGCTGTGAGTCATACTTTCAATTTCTATTAAAATTCTTATATGGTCGCATATGCTTTCTCTCAGGCTTTGGGCCTCCAGGCCTGTGCTAATTTGCATGTCTGGTTTAGATAATGTCTGAAGTCCCTTCCAGCCTGAAAAGAAGCCTCAGATTCTATTATGTAAGTGAGACCACACTCCACCTGCTCATGGCTCTTTAACTCCTGTGCTTTTTAAAGTTTATTTGTGTGGCTGCATCAGGCCTTAGTCGTGGCATGCCGAGTCTTTAGTCACCACTTTTACATGCAGCATGCGGGATCTTTTTTAGTTACAGCATTCGAACACTTAGCTGTGGCATGTGGGATCTAGTTCCCTGACCAGGGATCGAACCCATGACCCCTGCATTGGAAGCTCGGTGTCTCGGCCACTGGATCACCGGGCAAACCCTAATCCCTGTGCTTCTGATGTGTGAATGCAGAACACAGAGGTGGGGGCGTCCTGGGGCTCATGGGCTGGCCACAAAAATTGAGTGTTCCACTGGGGAGAACTCACTTGTTTATTTCTCATTCACAGTGACCCCAGAGAAATGCCCTTTCCTGCAGTCCACTTTAGAGGTGGCTCAAAAGCAAGGCATAGGAAGTGTGGAATTTTAAGTTTCTTCGTTTAAATGGCTTTCCTATGTCAGTATGAGTCTGGGACCATAGATTTGACAATACCTTGATTCTAAATATGCNACTCTCCCTCTCCCTCAGAGTCCAAAAGTCCGCTCTACACATCTGCGTCTCTTTTGCTGTCTTGCATACAGGGTCCTCATTACCATCTTTCTAAATTCCATATATATGTGTTAGTATACTGTATTGGTGTTTTTCTTTCTGGCTTACTTCACTCTGTATAATCGGTCAGACCATGGAGAATTTAAATTTCCTGATATTAATTAGCTGTGATCTTGGACATATTACTTTACACATTTGAGCCTCATTTCTTAACTGAGAATAATAATGCCCATCACAAAAAGCTGTTGGATGATTTAACTAAAGAATGTAAAGTATAGAACACAAAGTAGATATTGATAAGTGATAGGTTCTGTGTCAATTAAGGGCTAACAGGAAATAGATGGAATATTCAAACTGGGATATTTTAAGGTTTACTTTTCTTTAAAAATTATTTCCAATGGTGGGCAGGACTTAGGGGAACTACCTCTCAGAAAAAACTCCAGGGTAAACAAATAAAGTTGCTCTCCAAATTTAATTTACAGGATTGTTTATCACATCATTTTTGTGAACTTGGGGAACATTAGGAAGCTATCCAGATGTCTAAGTATAGGGGATGTTATATTCACATCAGTTCAGTTCAGTCACTCAGTTGTGTCCGACTCTTTGCGACCCTATGAATCGCAGCACGCCAGGCCTCCCTGTCCATCACCATCTCCCAGAGTTCACTCAAACTCACATCCATCGAGTCAGTGATGCCATCCAGTCATCTCATCCTCTGTTGTCCCCTTTTCCTCCTGCCCCCAATCCCTCCCAGCATTCACAAAGCTGAATATCAAAAAGCCACTAAAAATAATATTGTAAATGTATTTACATCAAATATTTTACTAATGTAGTACTAAATGAAAAGAGCAGGTGTAAGACATCATGGAGAGTAAAATCTATTTTGCTTTAATTATATGTATGTTTATAATCTACATTGATACCTAGAAATGAATATTTAAAGTCAGACCCTTAAGATTCTTCTGAGAGCTTTTCTGAATTGCCAGTTTTCTCAGTCCTGAAAAAGATAAAAGTTTATTTCAGGTTTGGGGAGATAGGAGTCACCCTTAACCTGATTGGGATGATTTACATCGAGTGGCCAGAATTCTGTTCAGTAATGAGCCTTCTCATGTATGTCTGAATCAGAGCTGTCTCTGAGGTGGAGTGTGGTTCAAAGTGAAGGTGGAAAAATTGCTCTTGCTTGCCTATGAGTTTAGAGCATTTTGCCTTGCTAAGTGTTGCTTGTTCCTTTGTGATTAATGATGCGTGAGGTATCTGGGAAACTGAAAACTGCATGAAGGCTGTGATGCGGTATATTCCGTTTTGAATAGACTATGAAACTGGACTGGCCATGGTTTAGCTCAACACAGGCTGGATGACTGAAGTCCACGTATGAAATTACTTAACACAGAATAACCCAGAAAGCACAGCTGCTGGACTACGGTGGTCTGAGTTCATTTTCTGGCTATACTTCTGAGGGTGGAGAGGAACTCAAACTGAAGTGCTTACACTGTGACAGGATGTAATGATACTTTTAGGGAACACTTATATATGCTAAAGAATGTTCTAAGGTTTTCTCAAATTATTACTTTAAACCCTCTAAAAGCTCTGTAAAGGGGACTTCCTTGGTGGTCCAGTGGCTAAGAACCTGCCTGCCGATGCAGGTGACAAGGGTTCGATCCCTGGTCTGGGAAGATCCTACATGCCTTGGAGCAACTAAACCCTGCACCACAGCTACCGAGTCCACACTCTAGAGCCCGGGGGGCTGTAACCCACTTCAGCAGGTCCTCCCAGAGCTCACGCTCCCTCAACAAGAGAAGCCACCGCAACGAGGAGCTTGTGCACTGGAATAAAGAGTAGCCTCTGGCCGGCCAAAGCTAGAGAAAGCCTGCACAGCATGACTAAGACCCAGTACAGCCATGAATAAACAGATTCCTTGGTGGCTCAGACTGAATGCAATTAAAGAATCTGCCTGCAATGAAGGAGGTGCATGTTCGATCCCGAGTCAGGAAGATCCCCTGGAGGAGGGAATGGCTACCCACTCCAGTATTCTTGCCTGGAGAATTCCATGGACAAAGAGGAGTCTGGTTGTCTACAGTCCATGGGGGTCACAAAGAGTTGAATGCAACTGAGCGACTAACACTTTCCAGGCTGGCCACAGCTAGAGAAAGCCTGTACGTAGCCANTCAGGAAGATCCCCTGGAGGAGGGAATGGCTACCCACTCCAGTATTCTTGCCTGGAGAATTCCATGGACAAAGAGGAGTCTGGTTGTCTACAGTCCATGGGGGTCACAAAGAGTTGAATGCAACTGAGCGACTAACACTTTCCAGGCTGGCCACAGCTAGAGAAAGCCTGTACGTAGCCACTAAGACCCAGTGCAGCCATAAATAAGTAGCTTTAAAAAATTTTTAAATTAGTTTTTAGAAAAAAGCCTTATGAGAAAGACACTGTTATTAGTTCAGCTTTACAAACTGAAGAAACTGGGAACACAGAGAAGTTAAGTAACTTGTCCAAAGTTACAGAGCTGGTTAAGTAGCAGAGCGGGTATTTGAACCCCAGTCTTGCTTCTTAAACCATTACTGTCTGCTACCTCTGTAGTAAGTGTAATGTCCTTGATTGAAGCTGGCAGGATGTAGAGGAAAGGGAGAAGGTGGAGCTTGGCAAACGAGATAATGTCCTGACAAATGTCCATTAGCAAGCAACTGCTGTGGAGGAATACGGGCCCACTGTTTCCAGATCATCCGAGTCTTTAAGAGAAAACTGAAATCTGACTTTTATGTGAAATTCCTAATTTAAAAGAAAAGAGGTGAAAAGCAAAGGAGAAAAGAAAAGATATAAGCATCTGAATGCAGAGTTCCAAAGAATAGCAAGAAGAGATAAGAAAGCCTTCTTCAGCAATCAATGCAAAGAGACAGAGGAAAACAACAGAATTGCAAAGACTAGAGATCTCTTCAAGAGAATTGGAGATACCAAGGGAACATTTCATGCAAAGATGGGCTCGATAAAGGATAGAAATGGTATGGACCTAACAGAAGCAGAAGATATTAAGAAGAGGTGGCAAGAATACACAGAAGAACTGTACAGAAAAGATCTTCACGACCCAGATAATCATGAGGATGTGACCACTAATCTAGAGCCAGACATCTTGGAATGTGAAGTCAAGTGGGCCTTAGAAAGCATCACTAAGAACAAAGCTAGTGGAGGTGATGGAATTCCCGTTGAGCTGTTTCAAATCCTGGAAGATGATGCTGTGAAAGTGCTGCACTCAATATGCCAGCAAATTTGGAAAACTCAGCAGTGGCCACAGGACTGGAAAAGGTCAGTTTTCATTCCAATTCCAAAGAAAGGCAATGCCAAAGAATGCTCAAACTACCGCACAATTGCACTCATCTCACACGCTAGTAAAGTAATGCTCAAAATTCTCCAAGCCAGGCTTCAGCAATATGTGAACCGTGAACTCCCTGATGTTCAAGCTGGTTTTAGAACAGGCAGAGGAACCAGAGATCAAATTGCCAACATCCGCTGGATCATGGAAAAAGCAAGAGAGTTCCAGAAAAACATCTATTTCTGCTTTATTGACTATGCCAAAGCCTTTGACTGTGTGGATCACAATAAACTGTGGAAAATTCTGAAAGAGATGGGAATACCAGACCACCTAACCTGCCTCTTGAGAAATCTGTATGCAGGTCAGGAAGCAACAGTTAGAACTGGACATGGAACAACAGACTGGTTCCAAATAGGAAAAGGAGTACGTCAAGGCTGTATATTGTCTCCCTGCTTATTTAACTTATATGCAGAGTACATCATGAGAAACGCTGGACTGGAAGAAACACAAGCTGGAATCAAGATTGCCGGGAGAAATATCAATAACCTCAGATATGCTGATGACACCACCCTTATGGCAGAAAGTGAGGAGGAGCTAAAAAGCCTCTTGATGAAAGTGAAGGAGGAGAGCGAAAAAGTTGGCTTAAAGCTCAACATTCAGAAAACGAAGATCATGGCATCCGGTCCCATCACTTCATGGGAAATAGATGGGGAAACAGTGGAAACAGTGTCAGACTTTATTTTTTTGGGCTCCAAAATCACTGCAGATGGTGACTGCAGCCATGAAATTAAAAGACGCTTACTCCTTGGAAGAAAAGTTATGACCAACCTGGATAGTATATTCAAAAGCAGAGACATTACTTTGCCGACTAAGGTCCGCCTAGTCAAGGCTATGGTTTTTCCTGTGGTCATGTATGGATGTGAAAGTTGGACTGTGAAGAAAGCTGAGCGCCGAAGAATCGATGCTTTTGAACTGTGGTGTTGGAGAAGACTCTTGAGAGTCCCTTGGACTGCAAGGAGATCCAACCAGTCCATTCTGAAGGAGATCAACCCTGGGATTTCTTTGGAAGGAATGATGCTCAAGCTGAAACTCCAGTACTTTGGCCATCTCATGCGAAGAACTGACTCATTGGAAAAGACTCTGATGCTGGGAGGGATTGGGGGCAGGAGGAGAAGGGGATGACCGAGGATGAGATGGCTGGATGGCATCACGGACTCGATGGACGTGAGTCTGAGTGAACTCCGGGAGATGGTGATGGACAGGGAGGCCTGGCATGCTGCGATTCATGGGGTCGCAAAGAGTCGGACACGACTGAGCGCTGAACTGAACTGAACTGAAAAATATATTGCTGACCAAAGCATGAGCATGCACACACACACATATGCACAGAAACACACATTCTTACTACCATGGATGACTAACTTCTGAACCCTGTAATAAAAAGAATGGGTATTTTGGGACTTCCCTAGCAGTCCAGAGGTTGACTCTGCACTTCCACTGCAGAGGACGTGGGTTAGACCTCTGGTAGGGGAACTAAGATCCCACATGTCACAGAGCATGGTCAAAGAAAGAAAGGACATTTCCATGTTCAGCTGTGTTGATCAGAGAAAATAATCTAGCTGATTAACCTTAGATGGAAAGGAGAAAAAAACCCTCATCATTTATTATTCTGTGGTTTAGGCAAGTTAATGTCTCTAAAGTTTTTATGTCATCTGTAAATCAGTGGGGATAATAGTATTATCTCATAGGATTTATATGGGGGGCTATGTGGGACTAGGTGGGAGCTGACTTGGGCAACCAACTTTTTAAAACATAAATAATTATTCAATATATACTGTGGTAGATATGTCATAAATGTATATTTTACAGCATTAAATATACAATATATTTAATATATTGTATTATATATAAAAATATATAACTATAACTGACAATTGTTTTATTACTTTAACAAAAATGTGGAAAGTGTTTATTGGAAATAACTGGAAATTATACATCATTGTGTATTATTTGGGCTTCCCAGGTGGTAAAGAGCCTGCCTGACAATGCAGGAGACATAAGAGATGTGGCTTCCATTCCTGGGTCGGGAAGATCCCCTGGAGGAGGGCATGGCAACCCACTCCAGTATTCTTGCCTGGAGCATCCCACGGACAGAGGAGCCTGGCGGGCTACAGTCCATGGGGTCGCACAGAGTCGGGCATGACTGAAGAGACTTGCACGCACCCAAGCAGTCATTTATCAGACGCATNCCCCTGGAGGAGGGCATGGCAACCCACTCCAGTATTCTTGCCTGGAGCATCCCACGGACAGAGGAGCCTGGCGGGCTACAGTCCATGGGGTCGCACAGAGTCGGGCATGACTGAAGAGACTTGCACGCACCCAAGCAGTCATTTATCAGACGCATCCTTTGTGTGTACCTTCTCCCTGCGCATGCCTTGTCTTCTCATTCTCTTGACAGTGTGTTTCACATATCAGAAGTATTTAATTTTAAATAAGTCCAGCTTATCAATTATTTTTTTTCATGGATCCTGCCTTTGGTATTATATATCCACGGTCTTCTATCGGTTGGCCTAAAAGCTCATTCAGATTTTTCTGTAACATCTTATGGAAAAACCCAAATGAATATTTTGGTCAACTCAATATATTTTCACCTGTTATCTTCTAGGAGCTTTATGATTTGGGGCTTTATATTTAGATCTATGATCTATTTTTAGTTAATTTTTGTGATGGGTGTGAGGTCTGCATCTAAGTTTGTTTGGGTTTGGTTTTTGCTTGTGGATTTTCAGTTGTTCCAACAGCATTGTTAAAAAAGATTAGCTTTTGGATAGCAGCCATTCTGACTGGCGTGAAATGGTACCTCATTGTGGCTTTGATTTGCATTTCTCTGGTAATGAGTGATGTTGAGCATCTTTTCAAGTGTTTGTTAGCCATCTGTATGTCTTCTCTGTAGAAATGTCTGTTTAGTTCTTTGGCCCATTAAGTCTACAAGCAATAAACGCTGGAGAAAAGGGAACCCTCTTACACTGTTGGTGGGAATGCAAACCAGTACAGCCACTATGGAGGACAGTGTGAAGATTCCTTAAAAAACTGGGAATAGAACTGCCTTTTGAAGTTGCTCAGTCGTGTCTGACTCTCTGCGACCCTGTGGACTGTAGCCTACCAGGCTTCTCTGTCCATGGGATTCTCTAGGCAAGAATACTGGAGTGGGTTACCATTTCCTTCTCCAGGGGATCTTCCCGACCCAGGGATTGAACCCGGGTCTCCTGCATTGGAGGCAGACGCTTTAACCTCTGAGCCACCAGGGAAGCCCCAGCAATTCCATTGCTGGGCATTCACACCGAGGAAACCAGAATTGAAAGAGACACATATACCCCAATGTTCATCACAGCACTGTTTATAATAGCCAGGACATGGAAGCAACCTAGATGTTCATCAGCAGATGAATGGATAAGAAAGCTGTGGTACATATACACAATGGAGTATTACTCAGCCATTAAAAACAGTACATTTGAATCAGTTCTAATGAGGTGGATGAAACTGGAGCCTATTATACAGAGTGAAGTAAGCCAGAAAGAAAAACACCAATACAGTATACTAACACATATACATATGGAATTTAGAAAGATGGCAATGATAACCCTGTATGCGAGACAGCAAAAGAGGCACAGATGTATAGAGTCTTTTGGACTCTGGGAGAGAGAG
>SJYX01006612.1:31811-163601 GCA_006410675.1 Oreotragus oreotragus | reverse complement strand
CTGAGCCACCAGGGAAGCCCCTCAGTGAAGTGGTAGAAATTATTAATTATTGAAAAGTATTCATTATTTAGTCTCAATCCTGAATACATGTCTTTTTAGGACTCAGTGTGAAAAATGGTAAGTGTGAACAAGGCACTTTGGTTGCATCCCAAAGTGCTAAGTTGTCTTGAGGAAAAACACTTGCATTTTTGAGCTGCAAGCTGAACTAGCCACTTTTTTCATGAAATACCATTTCTCCTTGAATGAAAATTAACAGACAAATGGCTATTCAGACTTGATAGTTGGCAATCATTTTCTCAAAAATGAACAAAATGAGCTTGTCACAGCAAGGAAAAGAACAGACAATACAGACAATATTTGTTGCTAGGGAAAGAACTTAAACTCTCAATTGAAAATTAGAATTTTGGAAAATGTGCGTCCTTCCCCATGGGGCTTGACTGATTTCCAATCCTTAAATACTCTTCTAATGAGAGCAGTAGTGATGTTAACACAAATTATTTTTGGTTTTGTATAATGAAATATGTCAGCATTTGGAAGATGTTCATAACTCAGGATCAATATTTTCCAAATGATGAATTCATTATGTTACAAAATTAGACATGGATCAAAGCCATCCATTCAGGGCTTCCCAGGTGGCTCAGTGTTAAAGAATGCACCTGCCAAGCAGGAAACGTGGGTTCTGTCCCTGGGTCAGGAAGATCCCCTGGAGAAGGAATGGCAATCCACTCCAGTATTCTTGCCTGGAGAATTACGTGAAGAGAGGAGCCTGGTGAGCTACAGTCCGTGGGGTCACAAAGAGCTGGACACACTGAGTGACTAAGCAACAACAAAGACCCATTCAGAATGCAACACAGATCAGAGATTTTAAAGTAACTGAGTAGAAAAGTTCATCGACAGGTTTTCGATTTCACATTGCACTTGACCTTTAAGAAACTGCCACTTGTCAAGTCTGAGTACACTGCTGCTGCTGCTAAGTCACTTCAGTCGTGTCCGACTCTGTGCGACCCCATAGACGGCAGCCCANAAAGTTCATCGACAGGTTTTCGATTTCACATTGCACTTGACCTTTAAGAAACTGCCACTTGTCAAGTCTGAGTACACTGCTGCTGCTGCTAAGTCACTTCAGTCGTGTCCGACTCTGTGCGACCCCATAGACGGCAGCCCACCAGGCTCCCCCATCCCTGGGATTCTCCAGGCAAGAACACTGGAGTAGGTTGCCATTTCCTTCTCCAATGCATGAAAGAGAAAAGGGAAAGTGAAGTCGCTCAGTCTGTCCGACTGTTAGCGACCCCATGGACTGCAACCCACCAGGCTCCTCCGTCCATTGGATTTTCCAGGCAAGAGTACTGGGGTGGGGTGCCATTGCCTTCCCCACTGAGTACACTAAGTATCAAAAAAAGTATTCATAAGTATCTGAAAGGCTAAAAAAATATATTTCCACTTTCCAACTCTATATTTGTTTAATATTGAATTTTCTTTGTGTATTTCAACCAAAACAGTGTATCACAACCGACTGAACACTGAAGGAAGAATGAGAATCCAGCTCTTTCATTAAGCCAGACATTAAAGACAGTTGTAAAAATATAAAACAATGCCACTCATCTCCCTCTCTTTTGTTTAAAAATATTATTTCAATAATAACATTATTTTCATTAATATTTACTTGCTTAGTTATAAATATAATGAAATGGGAACAGGATCTATATGTTAAAAACTACAAAATCTAGAAGAAGGAAATCAAGGAAAATCTAAATAAATGATAGATACATCATGTTCATGGTTTGGAAAACTCAATGGTTAACGCGTTAATTCTCTCCCAATTGACTGTAGATTTACACAATCGCAGTCAAAATTCCAACAGGTTTCTTTATAGATTAAGCAAACTGGTTCTAAAATTTCTATGGAAATGTAAAGAGCTAGAATAACCAAAATGATGCTGAAAAAGAACAGACTCGGAGGACTCACCCTGCCAACTTTAAGATATACTATGTTCCTGTTGTCTAGTCACTAAGTTGTGTCTGACTCTTTTGTGATCCCATGGACTGTAGCCAGCCAGTCCATGGGATTTTCCAGGCAAGAATACTGGAGTGGATTGCCATTTCCTTCTCCAGGGGGTCTTCCTGACCCAGGGATCNGATATACTATGTTCCTGTTGTCTAGTCACTAAGTTGTGTCTGACTCTTTTGTGATCCCATGGACTGTAGCCAGCCAGTCCATGGGATTTTCCAGGCAAGAATACTGGAGTGGATTGCCATTTCCTTCTCCAGGGGGTCTTCCTGACCCAGGGATCAAACCCATGTCTCCTGCGTTAGCAGGCAGATTCCTTACCACTGAGCCGCCTGGGAAGCCAAAGACATACTATAAGACAGGGTGGCATTGATCAAGGATAGACACATAGACTGGGGCTTCCCTGATAGCTCAGTTGGTAAGGAATCCGCCTGCAGTGCAGGAGACCCTAGTTCAGTTCCTAGGTTGGGAAGATTCGCTGGAGAAGGGATAGGTTATCCACTCCAGTATTCTTGAGCTTCCCTTGTGGCTCAGCTGGTAAAGAATCCGGCTGCAATGTGGGAGACCTGGGTTCGACCCCTGGGTTGGGAAGATCCCCTGGAGACGGGAAAGGCTACCCTCTCCAGTATTCTGGCCTGGGAATTGCATGAAAGGTATTGTCCATGGGGTCACCAAGAGTCGGACACGACTAAGTGACTCTCACTTTCACTTTCAGACACATAGATCAATGGAACAGAATAGAGTCTAGAAATACACCTGCGCAAACATGCTCAATTGATTTCTGACAAAATGCAAAGACAATTGGATAGGAAAAGTTGCAGTCTTTTCAACAAGAGGTGCTAGAACAACCTGGCATCCATTTGCAAACAAAGAAAATAGACCTCAATCTATAACTCAATGGTATCCAAAAAGTAACTCTAAATGCTTCTCAGGTTCAAGTGTAAAACTTCAAACAATAAAATTCTGAAGAGAAAAGATCTTGCGCTTGGATTTGGCAGAGTTCTTAGCACAATCCGAAAAAAATAAACCTGATAAGTTGGAATTCACCAAATTAAAAACTTGTTCTGTAAGAACACAATTAAGAGAACAAAAAGACTGGTCATATGTGGAGAAAATATTTACAGATCATATATTCAACAAAGACTAGTATTTGAACTATGTAAAGAACACTCAGGACTTGCCTAGTGGTCCAATGCTTAAGACTCTGAGCTGCCTGTCCAGGGGATGTGGGTTTGATCCCTGGTCAGGTAACTAAGATCCCACACGCTGTCTGGCATGCCAAAAAATAAAGGTAAACAAATAAATCTTTGAAAAGAACTCTCAAAACTCAACAATAAGAAACAAACCAACAAACAGGCAAAGGATCTGAACAGGAATTTCACTGAAGATGATAGGTAGATGACAAATAATACATAAAAAGAGGCTCAATATCATTGGTCATCAGAAAGATGCAGGTTAAAACCACAGTGAGATGCCACTGCACATCTAGCAGGGCTGCAATAAAAAAGTACTGACAATACCAAGAACTGGGGCGGATACAGAGAAACTAGAACTCTTTCTTTTTTATTGGAGTATAATTGCTTTTCAGTGTTGTGTTAGTTTTGGCTGTACAATGAAGTGAAGGAACCATGTATATGCATATATATTTCCCTCCCATTTAGGTCACCGCAGAGCATTGGGTAGAGTTCCCTGTGTTATACAGTAGATTCTCATGAGTTACCTGTTTTATACATGGAGCAACTAGAACTCTTATGCAGCAGATGGGAATGTGAAAAGGTACAGCCCCTCTGAAAACAGCCTGGAAGTTTCTTACAGAGTTAAACATATGATAACCATGATGTCAGGCTTCCCAGGTGGCGCTCGTGGTAAAGAACATGCCTGCCAATGCAAGAGACATAAGAGATGCAAGTTCAATCCCTGTTCAGGAAGATCTCCTGGAGGAAGGCAAGGCAACCTACTCCAGTATTCTTGCCTGGAGAATTCCATGGACAGAGGAGCCTGGCAGGCTACAGTCTGTAAGATCGCAAAGAGTCAGACATGACTGAAGCAACCATGCATGCAAGCAACCATGATGTCACCTAGGGTAATTTATCCTAGAAGAATGAAAACTTAGGTTCACATGATAATCTGTATACAATCACTGAGATCTATGGTGATCTTGATTTCTGCCATGATCTCATCAGGAACGAATGCCTTTTCCCCTAGAGAGAAATTATTTGCCTCTGTCATAAGTCAAAAAATTCCAACACACTGGTAATGTACATAAAAGAGGCAGGCCTGGGCTTCCCTTGTGGTCTGGTGGTTAAGAATCTGCCTGCCAATGCAGGGAACGTGAGTTCGATTCCTGGTCCAGGGAGATCCCACATGCCTTGGGGCAACAAAGGCCACGCACCGCAGCTACTGAGACTGCGCTCTAGAGTCTGTGTGCCGCAAATACCGAAGCCTGTGGCTAGAGCCCGGGCTCCGCAGCAAGAGAAGCCACAGCAACGAGAAGCCCGGGCGCCACAACTGGAGAGCGGTCCCCTCATCGTAACTAAAGAAGGCCCATCCAGCACAGCCCAAAACCAACAGACGAATGATATATATATATATTTTAAATGGCAGAGACAGGTCTGAGTTTCTGCAAAGAGAGAAGGGCTTTGGGGGTTGAAGAGTGCAGAGCAGCCTGAGATTGGCCCAGGGAGAGTGGGGCTCCTGAGACAGGGTACAGGGAGCAGCAGGTTTATGAGCTACTCCTTTTACCTATAACCCCCTAAGGGGACCTGTGATGGCTGCAGGCTGAGCACCCCACCAGGACCACGGTGGACAGGCTCTCCTGGGGCTGAGCTTCCGGGGGAAGAACACGATGATAGATGTTTTCCAGCCAGGATGAGGCAGTTCAAAGTCAGATTTCAATCTGGTTTTAAAAAGAAAGATGATGTTTCTTGTACTTTAATGATGTAGAGCTAATTCTTACTGGCTCCACTGATACTGGAAAGAAAATCCAGGGCTGGATGAGATGGTTCAGGGTGAGTATATACCCTGAGAAGAGAGGTGGTGTCCTAGGGATACATTTAATAGAGTTTATGGAAGACAGAAGGAACAGCCACGGGTCAGGAGGAGAATTGGGAGAGCTTGATGCTGAAGTTGCAGCAATTTCACAAAGTACTTGAGAGTGAAATGCTGCAGTTTCAGAGCTCCGGTAAGATGAAGACTGAAAAAGTTTCCATCAGATTTGGCAACGTGGCGAATCACAGACGTAACGGGGTAGGAGCCAGATGGCCGTAGATGGACGAGTCCACCAGGAACAAAGATGTGTGTCCCCTCATGGCCCTGAATTGTTAGCTTCTTTGGCTGAGCAGTCAGATGCCACCAGAGCAAGGCCAGGGACAGGAAACCATCCTGGTCCCATCAGTGCATGAGAGAGCTGAGTGATCTCAATTCAGTGCATTGCCATGGCTTAGAGAAGCCACCAGTAGGGGAGGGCATCTACCCCAGGAGGTAGTGTCACCTGCTTGGAAGATCAGCCCATTGTTAGGAGACTAAGAGGAAAGTTCCTAAACCCTGAAGATTAGTCAAAGTTCCCTCTCTATGACACTTGTTGGGTGAAGGGATATGGAGGTGAAAGATCTATCCTTTTTGTTTCAAATTTGACATTTGTTGAGACATCATAATATGCCAATTACTTTGCTCTGTGCGTTTACATGCATCCTCCCACTTCATCCTGCACCAGTGTGTGGGCCGGATACACCCATCTCACATATGAGGAAACAGAGATCGGCTTGCCCAAGACCAGAGAGCCAAGCAAGTGGCCGAGCCTGGAGGTACCTGAAGGAATTTGTACCTCCAGGTGCTTGGTTTCCAGCCCCAAGGTTCTCTCCACTGCAACACAGCATAATTAGGAGGAATTATTCCAAGAAGGGGCTGCCCTGGTGGCTCAGTGGTAAAGAATCCTCCTGCTAGTGTAGGAGATGTGGGTTCGATCTCTGGGTTGGGAGCATCCCCTGGAGGAGGAAACAGCAACCCACTCCAGTGTTTTTGCCTGAGGAATCCCATGGACAGAGGAGCCTGGCAGGCTACCCTCCACGGGGTGGCAAAAGAGTCAGACACAACTTAGCGACGAAACAGCAACAGCAACGACATTCAGAGAGGGTTGATTCCTGGCTCCTTCCTCACATGAAAAGTGAAGAACTTCTGGGACCTGGGGCTTGGACAGAAGAGATGGTTTGTCATACCCACTGATTTCGCTGGCAGGAACTGAGCGTGGATGACCAAAGGCCGAGCCGTGCTGCTCCCTTCTCAAAGGACTGATCTAACGCAGCCTCCTGCCTGCGGCGTCCCAGCTGCTTATCTCCAGAGCATGGCCCTCCATGTTCCCTGGGTGGGCTCGCTGCAGGACCAGTATGGAGCTTGCTCCCTGGATGGGTGGCAGTGTCAGGGGACAGGAAGCCTGAGCCAGAGCAGAGGAGGTAGGGAATGAGTGGCACGCGCTTCTTGGAGTCACCCACACACATCGAGGAGACGTGGAGGCGTCCTGGAGCCGTGGTGTGTCATGGCACGGGAGGGAAACCATTCCTTTGGGGACTGGGGGTGCGGGAGGTGCCAGGGGGCCTCCTCCCATCCATGAATCATTTGTCTCAGGTTCCAGAAATTGCCTGCTCTAAGTTCTGGTCATGTGATGCTCTGAGGGATGTGCCCATCCTCCCGGGGTGTTGTCCACCCTGCCCCTCGCACAGCGGAAGCCTGGTGGAGAACGGAAAGATCCACAGAGCCAGATGGCAGACCCCAGGAGGGGGCAGCTAGGAAGACTCCACCTGTTTTTTAAAACAGCTTTTAACATCAGACAGCCTGGATTCAAAGTCCAGCTCTGCCACTTAGCAGCTGTTAGTTTGGAGGAAGCTTATTTCACTTCTCTTGGCCCTGTTTCCTCATCCGTAAAACAGAGGCCATAAAATGCGTACTCCAAGCTCACAGGCGATAATACACATCAAGTGTTGCACGGCATCTGGCATACAGCAAAGGCTAGCTGTTATTGTCATTATCCTCATTATCATTACAAGGAGCTCTCCATGTGCATCTCCCAACGTCCCTCCAATTTCATCAGAACATTGGCTGAGCAATTATGGGCAACAATAGCTCTTGGGAACCTAACCAAACCCCAGAGGCAGCTGGATGTGCAGCGAGGCTGTAACTGGCTCCTCCAAAGTGTCATCTTCATCTGCCCCATTCCCAACGCATTCACTTGACCCTGCCCCTGTCTGCGGGGAAATTCCAGGGAAATTCAGCCGTCAACAGAGCTGACAAAGCCAGAGAGTTTTACTGGTGCCTGGAGGATGCCTGGGAGCCAGCGAACACAGGACAGTGTCGCCAGCAAACCCTCCCCTCAGTACACACCCGTCTCCCTGGAGATTCTGGATCAGTTTGGGAGGTCCCATCGCCCACCCTCCATGAGTTTTTTCTTTTTTTATATATAAATCTCTAAGGTGCTTTGGCTTCCCAGGTGGCACTAGTGTAAAGAACCTGCCAGTGCAAGAGACTTAAGAGACATGAGTTCAGCCCTTGGGTTGGAAGATCCCCTGGAGGAGGGCATGGCAACCCACTCCAGTGTTCTTGTCTGGAAAAGTCCATCAGCAGAGGAGTCTGGAGGGCTCCAGTCTATGGAGTCACAAAGAGTCAGACACAACTTAAGCGACCTAGCACACAGCACAACGTGGCTAAGATATCTTAGTCTAGCTGGGAAATTCCGAGATTCTCCCAGCCTCTTCCTTAATTATTTATTTTTGTTTTTTGTCGCACTGGGACTGCGTTGCTGCCCCCGGCTTTCTCTGGTTGCAGCGAGCGGGGCTCCTCTTTGCTGCAGTGCGTGGGCTTCTCTGCGCGTGGGCTTGTCTTCGCAGTGGCTTCTCTTCTTGCGGAGCACAGGCTCTAGGCTAGAGGGCTTCAGCAGTTGTAGCGTTTGGGCTCAGCAGTTGTGGTGCAAGGGCTTAGCTGCTCTGCAGCATGTGGAATCCTCCTGGACCAGGGATCAAACCTGTGTCCCCTGCATTGGCAGGCGGATTCCTATCCACTGCACCACAAGGGAAGTCCTTATGATTTTTATAGCCTCTATAGATGTCTTGGGCCTAAGGAATACTTCTATTTTTTCCATTTAGAGATTGCTTTTTCTCTTACCTCCCCCAAACATGCACATGCTTGTTCAGTCGCTCAGTCACGTCCGATTCTTTGTGACCCCATGGACTGCAGTGGGCCAGGCTTCTCTGTTCATCACCATTTCCCAGAGCTTGCTCAAACTCATGTCCATCGAGTCGGTGATGCCATCCAACCATCTCGTCCTCTGTCGTNTTACCTCCCCCAAACATGCACATGCTTGTTCAGTCGCTCAGTCACGTCCGATTCTTTGTGACCCCATGGACTGCAGTGGGCCAGGCTTCTCTGTTCATCACCATTTCCCAGAGCTTGCTCAAACTCATGTCCATCGAGTCGGTGATGCCATCCAACCATCTCGTCCTCTGTCGTCCCCTTCTCCTCCTGCCCCCAATCTCATGCTGCTTTCAACCCAGCATCAGGGTCTTTGCACATATGCCTCACCCCTGCAAATCAATTTCTGCCCTAGGAAGCCAAGAGAGGAAGGAAAGGGTTTGGTTTCTTAGGAAACAGGAACAGAAAAGGCCTAAGCCCTAACTCTCTGCCTGGCTGGGATCTGACCAGCTTCCTCTGGGAGACAGAGATGGCTGGTTATCCTCCAAAACAAGTGTTCGCTCCTGCCTGGGAACTGCCCAGGACTGCTTTTCTTAGGGCCTTTCCCACTTGATCTAGTTGGTGCCACGTGACATGTGGACAGCCACAAAATATGAGTGAAGTGCTATGGATCACTCCTGAGTCAGACCGTTTAAGAAACAGATCTGCTTTCTTCATGTTTTCTTTCCTCTGTCTCCTCACGGGAAGCAGATGACAAAGTCAACTAGGCTGAAAAAATCTGAGTCCCTGAAAAACCGCATGGAAGCAAGGCTCCCATTGGCTAGACACCCTCATTGGACCCTTTGATAGATGAGACATAAGCTTTGATTGGGTCAAGCCACTGAGATCATGGGAAACTGTGGGATCTGTGACAGCAGTTGTTACCCCTATTGCTCATCCAGTGGGCCTGGCACATGCCCCCACCTCATGCTTTGTCATGCAGATGGAACGAGGAAATGATTGGAGGAAGGATTTGCCCTGGCACTGGTGGGGGGAATTAAACACTCTGGAGGTGTCCAAAGGCCAGGTCCATGCAGGCAGGCCTAGAGAATTCTGTGCTCATGGCTAGTGGCAGGAGTGTGTGTAGTGGGGGTGGTGTGAGTGCTGGGCATTCATCGTGGGAACGTAATATTAAGTGAGGTCAATAATATAAAAGAGGTCAATATATTAAATGCAGGAAAAGTAAGCACGGAGCAAGAAGGACTAGATCTTTCAGAAGAGGCCAATGGAACCACCCATCCAATTCTCTTGGAAACAGTTGAGTAAGCACTCGGGCTTCTTCGTAAACATGCCTTTTGCTGAGCTGGCAAAGTCAGAGGCAGAGAAAGAGGAAGGAGGCAAAAAGGACGGCTGGACTGCTCTTCTCCCACCCATCTGCTTGGTGAAGACTTACGTACTCTTTAAGAGTCATTTCAAACCTCACCTCCTCTGGGAAGCCTTCCCTGACCTCCTTGGTGAGGCTGCCGGCTGTGTTCCAGACACAGTGTCCACACTGACTCACAGCTTCCATCACGCTGGGTCATGACCTTGAGTTCCTGAGGACCAGTGTTGTTTTAGTACCTCCTGGGCCTGGTATAAGTTCCTGGTACAGGGCAGGCACCAGTATGGTGGGTAAATGAATAAATAAATGAATAATGATTAAATGAGCAGTACCTAAAGCTGAGGAACCCAAACTAAGAACTAAACTGAGGATGCCTGAGCATCTGGGTAGACAGCCTCAGTTTTCTACCCAGGTACCACTGCTGAAACATCCAATGACACATTTTTCGGGTCACATAGTTTTTATTGTTGAAGATCACTGCTGGGGTGCTGTGGACATGAACACTGCTGTTCCCAACCCCAGCCTTGATAACACATCACCAGCTCCCTCAGAACCTTCTGAGCCATGCTAGCCAATCCCAGCTGCTCTTCCAGAACAGTCTATCCCCCAAGCAGCCACCTGCCTGAGCTGGGCTGGGCTGATCTGCTCAGACCCCGCTTCTGGGAGTCATAGCACCACCAGACAGGCCCAAGGGAGGCAGGAGACAGCGGGAGGATCAAGTGCCCCAGAGAAAAGAATGCGGAAGATCTGGGACTTCAGCTGACTCAGAGGCCAGACTCACTGATGTCCAGCAGGAGCGGCAACTCGGATCCTTCCTAAAAGCAGTTTGGAAGCAGCCTGGGGACAGTCAGCTTTCTCTCTGTGGCAGTTTCCATGGCAACACTGTGTCCCTGAGAAGGTGAAAGATGAGGAAAGCTGAGAAGAAATCCCAAAGTTCCAGGACATCCCTGTGTACCAGAGATGCCCGTCTGCCTGGATGGTCCTAGGCTCCTGGGCCAACAGAGAAACAGCATCGGTTCCTTCAGATACAGCCCTCGGATACAGCAGCAGTGTGGCCGTCTTGGTGATGGATTTGCTTCCCTGAGTATCTCAAAGGGCCCCTTAATCCGGCCCCTTGAGGCCAAGAGCATTCCACAAGCCGCCAGGGGGACACAGCTGCCAGGAGACCCTCAGAGTGCATGGGGTGATTGAGTGGCTAGCTCTCTTGGCTCCTGGAATTTTGGGAGAAACTTTAAATAATACATATATTTCCATTACTTGAATATAAAAATGAAATGAAGTTTGCCTCCAACAGCCTGTGACCGAACGAAGACAGTAAGCCCTGTGCTGAGTGATCAGCGTGCACAGCCATGACGCGGCCCCTCTCGGCATCCAGCGAGAGGGCTGAGAGGGGGCGGGATGGGCTGAAGGTCAACAGGAAGATCTTCCCACTAGAGGCGGTCTAGGCACTCTGTGAAATCTGACACTGTCCCTTGCTGGTGGTGATGGCTGGGCCACAGGGGGCTGTCTGTTCTGGACTAGTCTCCAGTGAGGGTCGGGGAAACAAGAGTTCCTGACGTGGCCTTCCAGACCATCCCTGGGCTCTGCCTCCTCCATCCGTGATGGACACTTTCGTGTCGGGGAACCCCTCCCGGGGCCCAAACGGTTGTCTTCAGGTGATTTCCAGCCGGGGGTTTGGGAAGAGCTGACAGCTCTCCTGATTCCTGAGGACCTTGGGAGAGCGGTGACACACACATGTAAACATACACACATGCACACACACGTGTGTATTCACAGAGGCAGCAGACAGTGGAGGTGGCAGTAACGATGGTGTCTGGTGGCCTTTAGCCCGGAGGAGGTTGCAAATGGCTCGGTCCCTTTAGCCAGAGTCTTCACGGCAAACTCTGTGAGCTGGCGCAGGACAGCTGCTTACGATTTCCGGAAGCGCACCTCCTTCTGAGAACGAGAAGAGAGAGAGCAGTGAAGCTGGGCTGGGTGTGCCCAGGGTGGGATGCGCGCTCAGAGCCTAAAGTTCAGCCCAGCTGCCACCGGGCACTGCCCCTCAGAGAAGAGGGGCAGCCAAGGGGACAAGATGGAGGTGGTTTCTTAGAGACCCGCCACCCCGGATTTCCGGAGCAGCCTTCCCCACCCCTGCCTGAGCTCTCACTGCCTGGGTGGAGAAGGGAAGGGCGGGCACAGCTCCAGGAAGGATGGGGGTCCAGGGGAGGCAGGGGCTGGACTGGGTCAGCAGAGGTGGGGTAGACCTCGCCTTCCCGATGCCCAGTTTCCTGGGAGACCAACCTCCTGCCAAGGAGGGGAGGCCTCCCCAACTCCATGTGTGAATTCACAACTGGCCATCGCTGGGGAGAGGAGAGGGATCCGGGGGCCGGCCCCCACCCTGGTCCCCACCCCTTTCCAACCCTCTGAGCTCTGTTTTGCAGGAGGAAAAGGAGGGAAGAAGTCCAGGCAGCTGGGGTTGGCCAACATTTGACGCCTGTCCTGTCCTCTCCTGGCAACTTCTGAACACCCCCAAAGCAGGGGGTGCGGAGACCTGGCTGAGGCCCTGGGGAAAGGCCAGGCTCGCTTCCAGGCACCCCACCGTTGGGGGTCCCCGCCTGCCAGGAGCACGCCCCCAGCAGGGCTCTCACCTCCATCTTGCTGTATATCCAGGGGAGCACTTCCGTCACCTTGGTGTACACGCCGGGTTTGTTTCTCTGGCCACAGCCCGTGCCCCAGCTGGTGACTCCTGCCAGGTACCAGCGGCCGTTCTGCTCGCAGACCAGAGGCCCCCCGCTGTCTCCCTGCGAGGGAGCACGCACATCAGCAGGATGGGAAAGGTGGCCCTTGAGCAGGAAATGGTGGGCCCCCGACTCTCCCTCCGACTACACCACCCCAACCCTCCTCCCTTCCCTCTGGGTCCCAGGACCTGAGCCCCACGCAGAAGCAAGCCCACCTGGCAGGAGTCTCTGCCTCCTCGCAGGTCCCCCGCGCACATCATCCTCGGGGTAAGGTAGCTGTCGTAGACCAAGTAGTCGTTGCACTTCTTGAAGTCAATGAGGTTGACCTGCACCTCCCGGAGAAAAGGGGAAGTCCTCTCTTCAGTGCAGTGGGGTGGAGGAGAGAGAGGGCGGGAAGGGATTGAGACTCCGGGCGGCCCTGAGGCCTTCCAGCTGCCCAACCCAGGCCCCAGACTGGCAACCTTCCAGGCGTGGAGGGCACCATTCCCATGGTGGGCCACCCAGGTCACAGGGGCACACACAGCCTCACATCAGACACAAATCACTACACAGAACAGAGACACACATGCAGAGGCAAACACACAAGCCTATCAGGCTGCCTGACACGCGCACAATGCTTTTCTGTATTCAAAACAGAAAAGATAGAACGGAAAACCCGAAAGAACTTTTCGGTCAACACAATAGATCTCTTCATTTGCCTTTGGTAATGATGTGCTTTAAGGAGAGCAGGTGTGATGAACCCACTTACAGAGGGAGAAATTTGGGGCTGAAGAAGGACTTGCCCACAGTCACAGGTGGCACTAGTGGTAAAGAATCCACCTGCCAATGCAGGAGGCATAAGAGACGTAGGTTTGATCCCTGGGTTGGGGAGATTCCCTAGAGGAGCGCATGGCTACCCACTCCCGTATTCTTGCATGGAGAATCCCATGGGTAGAGGAGCCTGGTGGACTGCAGTCCATGGCGTTGCAGAGAGTCAGACACGACTGAAGCAACTGAGCAGGCGTGCAGTCACCCACGTAGTCAGTCAGAGAGCTAAGGTCAGAACAAGGCTGCTCCCAGCCAGTCACTTCATCCCACAAGCAAGGTCTTGACACGTGCAGTGGCCAGTCTCACAAGTCTCACGGCAAGGCCAGCTGACTGCTGTGCTTTCCTGCCCAGTATCCACAATCCGACAGAACTGACACCAGACAAGGCCGCCCAGTAATCACGATGAAGCGAGGGAAGACCAAACCACTTTCTAACCTTGTTTCAGCCCAGACAAAAACAAAGTAGACCACATCACAAAGGACCAAAGGGTCCCCTCTTCCAGCCAGAATGAGTGGCTGCTGCTTCTTCATTTCTTCATCAACTATAGCTTTAGGCTCAGTCTACTGACTCTTTATAGATAAGGTTATTAAGATGTCTGCGGAGTCCTGTCCCAAGATCACAGGTGCAAGGCTTTGCACTAAGGCCACAGACATGAGCCCAGAACCAAGGCCACCTCCAAAACTGATTAAGTCCTGTTTGTAACCATTGCCAAAAGCCCCCCCGATCATCACCAGCAGGCTTCCGGGCCCCAAATTAGGCAAAAATGCCCAACCCAGTGCTCACTCTATAGCACACTTGCATGCACGCTATCACTTCAGTGCCCAACTCTTTGCAACCCTATGGACTGTATCCCACCAGGCTCCCCTGTCCATGCAAGAATTCCCAGCAAGAATACTGGAGTGGGTTGCCATGCCCTCCTCCAGGGGATGTTCCCAACCCAGGGATTGAACCTGTGTGTGCTGCATTGCTGGAAGACTCTTTACCACTGGACCACCAGGTAAGCCGGGCTTTGATGTATATGCAGGTGTATATATACACACATTCACATCCAGGCCCATGAATCTATATACCCAAACCCTCATTTAGGTAGACCCTCATCTCTATACCCCTACATATCACCCCATACACAGAAGCACATGTATAGTTTTTCTGATAAGCAACCTGAGGTGACCTCTAAAAACGGTTCACTATTCACTTGATCCAGAAAACGCCACAAAATTGTGCAAATCAAGAGGTTCGAATCTTCATGTTCACTCTAAGAACACTAATGAAACTGCCCAGCCCATTAAGGGTATGCATATCTGAAAAGCCACCAAGTATCTGAAGGGTGTCACTTTGAAGAATCAGCGTGTTCCATTCTATCATCACAATAATGGAGCTGATACACGTGCTCAGGTCAAACAGTGGGGCTGGAAAGAATCAGTGGCCCAAGAAGAGCACTGAGTTTTTACGGCATGTGCTCAAAAATACAGAGAGCAATGCTGAACTTAAGGGCTTAGATACAGATTCTCTGGTTATTGAGCACACCCAAGTGAGCAGAGCCCTCAAGATGGAGCACAGGACTTACAGAGCTCATGGTTAAATCAACCCATACATGAGCTCTCCCTGCCACATGGAAATGATCCTTACTAAAGAAGAGCAGATTTTCCTAAACCAGAAGTGGAGGTTGCACAGAAGAAAAACATACCCCAGAAGATACTGAAGAAACAAAACTTATGGCCTGAAAATAAATGCCACAAAAAAATACAAGTAAAAGAAAAAAGATAAGAAACACATGTATCCAGTCAAACACACACACACACACACACACAGAGTCTAGCATCTGCCTCTCACCATCTGTCTCCTTGGTCTTGCCAAAGCCTGTGATCCAGCAGATCTCATTGAGGCCGAAGGTCTGTCCGTGCATGGGGAGGCAGGCAGGGTGGACATGAGCTGCGACAAGATATCAAGACATCACTGAAGGGAAGAGGCTGGAGGTTTTGGAGGGGTGTGTGGAGGGACAGGACTACCAACATCCTAGGACATCCTCCTTCCCCATAGAGTGCTCCTGAATCTTTCAAGGCCTTCAATTGACCAGGCAAGAAATTAAATCACTTCATCTTGACCCTCCAGTCTTCAGCGTACTCTCAGAGTCCCCCAGACATTCTGATTTTTCAGTGGGTGCCATGTGGGCATATGCATGTGCCTTGGAGCTTCCCTGTGCCAAGCTGATACTGGGTGGCTGAGGGTGTCTCCACTCCAAGAGCAGCTGTCCTCGCTGAGTCTCTTCCACATCTGTCCCCCAGAGCAAGATGCAGCACCGGCTAAATTCCAGGTATCATTGCCATGATGTGTCAGTGGTGGGTCCTGCTTGGTCTGGACAGGGCACCCCTGGTTAGCCAGGGCCTGAAACTCACCCTCCAGGGTGAGACAACCTCTCCAAGTGGGAAGAGCAAATCCCTAGAGGCACAGCCCACTAAACTGCTGCTCACTCGCTCCCGCACTCAGAATCGTATAGAAGGTGCTACTGTGCATCAGTTCATAAGTTCCCTCTGAGGACTAGTGTTCCCCTGTGGATTAGAGCATTGACCAGTTTACAAGAGGAAAAGAGTTGATAGAAAGGATATTTGCTGTTGTTTAGTCGCTTAGTCTGACTCTTCTGCAACCCTGTGGACTGTGGCCCACCAGGGTCCTCTGTCCAAGGGATTTCCCAAACAAGAATGCTGGAGTGGGTTGCCATTTTCTTCTCCAGGGGATTTGCATGATCCAGGGATCAAAGTCTCATGAACCTAAGTCTCCTGCATTACAGGCAGATTCTTTACCCCTGAGCCACAGGGGAAGCCCTAAAGAGGATATTTGCAGTGTTCATAATTGTTATGCATGCTGCAGATCCCTGTACCTAGAATTGTGCCTGATACATATAAAGTGCTCCTAGGAAGGGGAAGGAGGGAAGGAGGAAGGGAGGGAGGGGGGCAGAGAGGTAAATGTAAAACTTTTTTCCTATAAATTGGGAGTCTAACACATTTATCTGCTAGAGTGTAAACAAACAAAAAATAAATGAAGGCATGGCACTAATTAACAACCAAAACCACAAAATATGACTTAAAATAGTCTATGCCTCTGAAAGCATTCCTCCTAAGATCAGGAACAAGAGAAGGGTGTCCACTTTCCCCCAAATTATTCAACATAACCCTGGAAGTCCTAGCTACAGCAATCAGAGAAGCAAAAGAAATAAAGGGAATCCAGATCAGAAAAGAAGAAGTAAATCTCTCACTGTTTGCCGATGACATGATACCATACATAGAAAACTCTAAAGATAGTAATATAAAATTACTAGGGCTAATCAGTGAATTTAACAAAGTTGCAGGATATAAAATAAATACACAGAAATCACTTGCATTTCTGTATACTAACAATAAAACATCAGAAACAGAAATTAAGGCATCAATCCCATTCATCATTGCAACAAAGAGAATTAAATATTTAAGAATAAACTTACCTAAGGAGATGAAAGAACTGTACACAGAAAATTATAAGACACTGATGAAAGAAAGCAAAGATGACATAAACAGATGGAGAGATACTCCATGTTCCTGGGTAGGAAGAATCAATATTGTGAAAATGACTATACTGTCAAATGCATTCTACAGATTCAATGCAATCCCTGTCAAATTACCAACGACATTTTTCACAGAACTAGAAAAAAAATTTTTCACAATTCATATGGAAACACAAAAGACCCTGAATAGCCAAAGCAGTCTTGAGAAAGAAGAAGGAGAAAGAAAGAAGAATGGAGCTGGAGGAATCAAGCTTCCTGACTTCAGATTATATTACAAAGCTACTATCAAGACAGTACGGTACTGGCACAAAAACAGAAATATAGACCAAAGGAACAAGATAGAAACCCAAGAAATAAACCCATGCACCTATGGGTACCTTATTTTTGACAGAGGAGGCAAGACTACACAATGGGGCAAAGACAGCCTCTTCAGTAAATGGTGCTGGAAAAACTGGACAGCTACATGTAAAAGAATGAAATTAGACCACTTCCTAACACCATACACAAAGATAAACTCAAAATGGATTAAAGACCTAAATGTAAGACCAGAAACTGTAAAACTCTTAAAGGAAAACATAGGCAGAACACTCGACGACATAAATCAAAGCAAGATACTCTATGACCCATCTCCTCAAGTAATGGAAATAAAAACTTCCTAACACCATACACAAAGATAAACTCAAAATGGATTAAAGACCTAAATGTAAGACCAGAAACTGTAAAACTCTTAAAGGAAAACATAGGCAGAACACTCGACGACATAAATCAAAGCAAGATACTCTATGACCCATCTCCTCAAGTAATGGAAATAAAAACAAAAGTAAACAAGTGGGACCTGATTAACTAAAAAGCTTTTGCACAGCAAAGGAAACTATATGCAAGGTGAAAAGACAACCCTCAGAATGCAAGAAAATAATAGCAAATGAAACAACTGACAAAAGGTTAATTTCCAAAATATATGAGCAGCTCATACAATTCAATACCAGAAAAACAATCATTTCTCCAAAGAAAACATACAGATGGCTTGTTACACATGAAAAGATGCTCAACATTGCTCATTATTAGAGAAATGCAAATCAAGACTACAATGAGATATCACATCATACTGGTCAGAATGGCCATCATCAAAAAGTCTACAAACAATAAATGCTGGAGAGGATGTGGAGAAAAGGGAACGCTCTTGCACTGCTGGTGGGAATGTAAATTGATACAGCCACTATGGAGAACAGTATGGAGATTCCTTAAACAACTCGGAATAAAACCACCATGCTGCAGCTGCTGCTAAGTCGCTTCAGTCATGTCCAAACATATGACCCAGCAATTCCACTCCTAGGCATATACTCTGGAAACCAAAATTGAAAAAGACACATATATCCCATTGTTCATTGCAGCACTATTTACAATAGCTAGAACATGGAAGCAACCTAGATGTCCATCAGTCCATCAACAGACGAATGGATAAAGAAGTTGTGGCACATATACACAATGGAATATTACTCAACCATAAAAAGGAACAACTTTGAATCAGTTCTAATGAGATGGATGAACTTAGAACCTATTATACGGAGTGGAGTCAGAAAGAGAAAGATNTAACTGCAGCTGTCTCTTATACACATCTAGATGTGTATAAGAGACAGCATATACACAATGGAATATTACTCAACCATAAAAAGGAACAACTTTGAATCAGTTCTAATGAGATGGATGAACTTAGAACCTATTATACGGAGTGGAGTCAGAAAGAGAAAGATAAATATCATATTCTAATGCATATATATGGAATCTAGAGAAATGGTACTGAAGAATTTACTTGCAGGGCAGCAATGGAGAGACAGACATAGAGAATAGACTTATGGACCTGGGGAGAGGGGAGGAGAGGGTGGGATGTATGGAGAGAGTAACATGGAAACTTATATTACCATATGTTAAATAGATAAGCCAACAGGAATTTTCTGTATGGCTAAGGAAACTCAAACAGGGGCTCTGTATCAACCTAGTGGGGTGGGATGGGGCAGGAGATGGCAGGGAAGTTCAAAAGGAAGTGGATATATGTATACCTATAGCTGATTCATGTTGAGGTTTGACAGAAATCAACAAAATCCTGTAAAGCAATTATCCTTCAATAAAAAATAAATTAATTAAAAAAATAAATAACAAGAACCTACTGTATAGCAAAAAAAAAAATTAGTCTATACCTATTTTGGAGACATACAGTCTTAAAAACATGTAACACTAGTATATATCTACTTGTGTTGTTTATAGAGTAATTAGATTTATCAGTGAGTTTTCACAAACTTTCTCAGCTAGTACAGTGACTTCAAAGTGCTCAGTCTACCAGGCAGTCTAAGAAAATCTGCTCTGATTTCTAAACCAAAAATCAGGACACATGGTCTGACCACAGGACTACATAAATCCTAGCTGTGATTTATGATGCTACCAAGATGCTTCTTGACCAGAAGTGGGGGGCGGGGAGGGCTGTAGTCTGAAATGCATATATAATGCTATAATAACTTAAATTTCATTTTACAAATTATTTAATCAGATTTGGAATTTCAGATAATATTAATGGGGATTTGGGTTGATGGCAAGTGAGGTCCGGATGGTTAGCCAAATGGAGTCTGTGTTTGACATGGTTGGGAAGGCCTGTTTTGGTCCTGCAGACTGCCTGCCCCCTTTTATGTGTGCATGATGGGGACAAGGCAGGGGCAGCAGGGCACCCCTACTCTCACAGTCCCAGGCTCCACAGACAAGAAAGCCGGGGGCGGGGTGGGGAGGCTGGGCAGGCAGAGGGCAGAGAGGGCCCGCAGCGTGGGCGTGGCCGGAGGTGGGCGTGGCTCTGGGTTGGCCCCACCCAACCGAATCTTGTGTTGGGGATTGGACTCCTCCCCACACCACTCTGATGAGCTATCTACTCTGACTCAGGACCAACGCCTCCGCAATTAATGTGCCAGGAAAGGCCAGCTCACAGGCCCAGAGCGCCAGAAAGGCCGGACTAACCAGAGAGCCCTCCGAGGCTTCCGGAAGGCTCTCTAGCCTGCCAAGACTGATTAGGTGCCCACACCTGCGCCACTGTACCCCGCTCCCGCGGTGGCCCCTGACATCACATCGCTAGCTTCTAAGCGGCTGCTTGTGCGTGCCATCAGTCTTGTTCTCTTTGCAGGGGAACTGCAGAGCCGCTAGGTAGTGGACACACTGTATTTGATACGTGAACAAATGGGCGGATGAACTAATGAACGAAAACTGATCTCCTCCTGAGAATTTCGGTAGCATTTCCTTTCTGTAGCCCCATTTAGTTCTCAAGGTCTCAGCTCCAACCTTTCAGCAGTTGGCTGTTTGGTTGCGTAGGTATTTTGCTTGTGTTCTCAACTTCGGTGTTGGCAATTTGCCAGCACAGAGCAGCGTGGGAAGAACGTTGCCTGCGAGGCAGACCCACCTGGACCCAGTCCTGAAGCTGCTCTTTATTACTTCATGACCTCAGGAAATTCTCTCTCTCTAAAGGTCTTCTCCTCAAAGGGAAAATGAAGCTAATAACAGTGCCTGCTTCACAGGATCTGGTAGTGGAGAGTATACGAAATTGCAGATGTAAACACTTACCATGGTATCTGGCTTCTGTTAAGTGCTGGATATACCGGTGAAACAATTTCATCTATTTATCCTAGTGAAGCCCAGAGCCTAAACCCTGGCTCTGTCACCAACTTGCAATAGAAGAGTAGTCACTGGGGCAAGTTTATTTCCAACCTCCCGGTCTCAGTTCTCCCAACTGTAAGACAGAGTTCCACCAAATGATCTCGAAGACTGACATCTGCCATGCTGAAGCCCTGGACCGTGGGATGGGTTTGTGGATGCTGCTAAGTGCAGAGGCTCGGCACCGAGGGGTGCTGGCTGAGCACGGGGCTCACTCACCGGACAGGGTCAGGGGCTTGGAGAGCCGCATGAGGGCGATGTCATAGTCATCCTGGTCATCTGAGTAATTGCTGTTGATGATGATCTGGGCGACGGAGGCTGACTCGGGCAGGTGGTGCAGGTCGTTGGTGCCCACGTACACCTTCCAGCCCTCTAGGATCTTCTCCCGGGTACTGCCAAGGCCACAGAGAGCACGGGCCAGTTACCACCTGCCAGAGGTCCTGGCAACATCTGCTGCACACAAGGAGCTTCAGGCAGAGCACCAGCTTGGAGGCAGGAGGATGGATGAAATGACCTCTGGGCGGGGGGGCACTCTATCTTAGCACAGGGGTCTCGAACAATCCTCTGCTTTCAAAAAGCTGCTCTGAACTGCTGGTTCTGTACCTTACAATAGAAAATGGGGGCTTCCTTGGTGGCTCAGTGGTAAAGCCACAATACAGGAGACCCAGGTTCGATCCCCGGTCCAGGAAGATCCCACATGCCGAGGAGCAGCTAAGCCCATGTGCTGTATCTGTTGAGCCTGCGCTTTAGAGCCTGGGAACCACAGCTCCGCGTGCCACAACTATTGAAGCTCCAACACTGCTCCACAACAAGAGAAGCCACCTCAATGAGAAGCCCAGGCATCGCAACCAGAGAGTAGCCCCGGCTCGCTGAGACTAGAGAAAGCCCACATGCAGCAATGAAGACCCAGTGGAGCCATAAATGAATAAATAAACAAGATTTTAAAAATGGAAAATGGAAGGAGACAGTAAGACTTCTGGAACCATTGGCCCCACTGTCTCCTCTGGATGCCACCAGGGATCCAGTGAAGTGGACGGGACACATCTCAGTGGTAGTATTCTGAGCAGAAATGGGGCTTTCGACAGGACAAAGTGACCCCCTGAGGACTCACTGCTGGGGAAGCCGGTGCCCTTGAGGCCTCATCTCCCAGCCCTTTCCTGTCCACCAGCTCGAAGGACAAGCCTGGCTGCTGACTGTCGAAAGCTGACTGCGCTGCCCTGCCCGCGGTTCCCGGGACAGCATTCCCAATGTCTCCAGCTCCTCTCCTGTAACTTCCAGGTTTTGAAAGCAGCCACAAGCCCCAAACTTCTTTATTTCACCCTGTTCTTTAGGGCAGGCTCCCAGTGCCTCCTGTCTACCTTCCCCTCTCTCTCCCCTGAAGCCAGCAATGGTATTTTCTCACTCTGCACTGGCTCAGGATAAGTAACCCCAACTCACACTCCCAGGACCGAATTGTGGTCCTCACCACACATGTGCCACCCAGTCCTCAGGGCCAGGCTTGCAACCAAAGTCCCCCTCCACAGCCCTTCCTGGCGTCCAGACCCTCAGCCGCGTTGCTTCACAGCGCCCTCGGGCACTTACATAAAGAAGCAGTGGGCGGCGGTGAGAATCCACTGGGCATCGATCAGCGTGCCCCCACAAATGTGGGTACGGGAGAACTGCAGGCTAACTTGCCAAGGCCACTTGCTTTCTGGGGCCAGCGCCCCTCCCACGATCCGCCCGGTCATGGCCCTCAGTCCACAGTCTGGAGAGAAGCAGAAGAGATGAGCTATGAAGTCTGCTTTTCTTAGAGCTGCTACCATGCTCCCAGGCCAGGGAAGCTCCGGCATGAGGGCACCACCCACCCACGGAGGCCGCTTTGCCCACTTAATCTGATTCGGCACAGCTATTTCCCGCCAACACAGAGCTCCCACATGGTGGGTTAGCTTTCTGGGATCATCCAGTAGGAAGTCTGATCCTAGGAAATATCCTCTTTCCTCCCACTCATTTATTGCTCCAGTAATTCAACAAATGCTTCCTAAGTACCCCCTGCTTTGGGTGATGTGCCAGGCGTTAGGGTCACAATGGTGAACCCCAGGGCTGCTGTCAAGAGCTTTGGAAAGCAGACCAAGTCTAATACAACTCTAAATTGATGAGCAATGTGATTTGTATTGTTTCAAAATGAAGGAGAAAATTCTTTCCCATGATGCCCAGGTAGCTGGTGCTCACATGGTTTCTCAGGGGGTCTTTTAGTGCTGTTGGGGACCCTGTGCCCCAGGGGAACATTTCCAAACATGTTCCAGAGTGAGTCATCCCCTGAAATCATGCACAGAGTTTCCGTTCTCCTTTGAAGGAGGAGAGAATGAAGAGCCAGCACTGGTCTGAGGGGGCTCTGTCCATAGCACTGTGCCCACTTGCTCAGGGGGGCACCCCACCTGTTCATCATGAGGACACAGCACTCGTGGACTGGTTAACGGTTTGGTCCCTGTGGTCAGACCCGAGATTCAATACCAGCTCTTCACCTACCATGAGTTCTGACATGCTCTCTCAATCCTCTGCCCCCTGCCCAGAATCCAGGACACTTGAATGATGAGGTTGCTGGGCTGAGCAGAGTCAGAAGGGGAAATGCTGCCCTGAGAGTGTCTATCCAGATGACTTACAAGCACCCTGGCCCTGAAACAGGCCTGCTGCTCAAGCCTCTCTTCCTGGCTCTGATCCCCAGGGTTGGCCCTCTTCCTCACAGGGACTCCATCCCTCTGTCCCCTGACTCCCACCCCATACAGGCCACAATCCAGGAGGAAGAGCATCTTCTTACGGGAACACTGTAGAGCGACATACTGCTGGGAAGGGCAATCAGACCTGTAGGAGGAGATACAAAAGTTGAGAAAAGGGCACATCAGCCACTGCCTCCAGGAAGCCTTCCATGATTGGCTCCTGCTAAGTTCTATCCTATCCCCTTTGCACAAGAAGATGGAGATTTTGATCTTTCTCCCTCCCAGTAGGACAGACCCTTCCTCTGCTTTCTCTAGAGACAGGGATGGCTTACTGCAAACCAGCCCCACCCTTCTCCCCATCTCCCAGTTTTTCTGTGGCAGGTTGCACATACGGGCTAGGTCATGTCTTCTGAACTCATGACTTCACTGTCCCAGCGTCTTTCTGCAGCTAAACATGTGGCCTAACTCTCCTCTGACACTTGCTCAACGCTCTACCAGCAATGCAGCGCGTGAACCACCCAGCACAAAGCAGGAATCCAGAAGGCAGCTCATTTGCCTTCCTTCCCTCCCCATGCCTTTTTCTCTCACAGCCTGGTTTCTTCTCTCCTCTCCCCAGGGTAAACACTGCTAGCCGGTGAAGCACCCCCTAATCCTCCTCCACCCAGTGGTGTTGCGACGAGAGCAGCTGCAGTGAAGAATGACAGGTGGCGAGGCCCAGCAGGGAAGAGAGGGCGATGCTCCCCAGATGGACCTCCCTGCCCCTGACTCCCTGTACCTGGCATTCCCCCTCCCCACTGCCACCCCAAGCGCCCTCCCTGCAGTGGCTTTCCGTCCTAACATCAGGCTGATCAGTGGCCCCACGGTTTATTCATTGTCTTTGGCAACCAGGTAAATTCTTTGGGCCCCCCTGACTTCGAAGTTTTGATGACTTCCAACTCAGGAGGCAAGTAGTGAATGAGAGCTGTTTCTGAGATGCTCTGGACATTCACGAAGGACTCCTGGAGGCAGCAGACAGCCACACCCACCCCACGTACGTGTAGGTGCTCTCCTGGATGGTGGAGTTAAATTCGGAGACTGAGAAACTGCTGCCAACATTTCTATTGGCCACTTTGGTTGTCCAGTAAGCACTGCAAGAGAGGAGAGGGGAGAGGAGTGAACCGCCTTGAGAAAGCGCCCACCCCTGGTCCCCGGGCCTGCATGAGAGTCCCAGCCAGGCCTGCTGCAGGGGCCAGAGGCAGTTAAAATCCAGTGATCTCAGACCCCACCCACGTATCCCACTACTCCCCCCACTCGCCTTACACGCTAGCCCAGTAGTTTTGAAAATATGGTCCCATCTCAGGGGACAATGTTAGCACTGCCTGGGAATTTGTTACAAATGCAAATCTGGGGGCCCTGTCTCAGACCTGCTGAATCAACAGTTCTGGTTCTGCGTTTTAACAGGCTCTCCAGGTGATTCCGCTGCACTCTGGAGTTTGAGGAACACAGACTGAGCCCTTTCCTATCCGGACTGTGATCCATGGACCCACAGCAGCAGCATCCCCTCCAGACCTGCTGAGCCATGCTCTTCATTTTAATGATCTCCATGTTATGGGTTTGCACATTAAAGCCTGAGAACCATTTAGCTCCTTAGACCAGAGTGTGCCTAAGAACCACCCTGGGTTGTCGTTAAGTGTTTGAAATCCTAATTCCAGAGGTTTTTATTTCAGGATGCATTTTAACAAGCACCCGGGGTAATTCTGCTCTGTGTGATCCATGGACTGCTATCTGTGTGGCACTGTGGTGCATTTCTAGGACATGGGACGCCCTTACGTGCAAGCTTGCCTTTGCGGGTGCCCTTACTTCATTGCTCTGCTGACCTCCAAGTGCAGTCAGGCACCCTCTCTGTTGTGTGTACATAATGCTTCCCACATATTCTTTCCATTACACATCACACAGCGCTGTGATTATTGGTTAAAGCCTCTCTCGCCCACACCATACCAGAGATTGTCCCACAACAGGGATCTTGTCTGGGTGTCTGGCACATAATAAAAACTCGATGAATATTCTTTGAATAAATGACGCTATCTGTTGAAGTCCAAGGGAAGTTCACATTTGCATAAAGTCACGCAACTCAATGATAAACCATGTCCATCATCTTCCAGCTAGGACACCCAGGTCATCTTTCACGATGGGAACTCTGATGTGGGGGCAGAGGACTGGCTCTCAGTCCCAGGACCCAAGCCCTAGTTTTCCAGGGGCTTCTTCTACAGAGACCCCGCAGTGAGATCCTTAACAAACCCTCTCCCCAGGACTTCACACACATTAGTGAACCCCACAAACCTCTTGGTTTGAAACTCAGAACAAGAGGGAGTATGGAGGTGACTATGTGGCCAAAAATGGAGGGCTCCTTCAAGCTGGGAGGTCATGGTAAACCCCATTCCCTCCTCCACCCACTGGTACCAGCTTCCTGTTTCAGATCTTCAGAGCCAAAGATGCTAAGGACTTTACCCGGCCACATCTGCCCATCTCACTCTTTGTTTGATGAGTCCTAGCTCGAGTTGCAGCTGCTCAGAGTCCACTGAAGGGTTTGCCCAGCCTGAGTTGCTAGTTATCAGATGCAAGGAGAAGACAAGACCTGCCCAAATGCATACCCACCTCACAGGCCACCGTGACCACTGAATGTGATCGTGGGCACAAGGGTGCTTTGATGCAAAGAACCGTATAGGGGTGCCATCCTGCTGCTAATCTGCTAAGAACTACTTTGGCCTCCTGGAAACAGCTTGCCCCCAGACCTGGGCTCCCCAGGCTACTGTTCCTTTGAATAACTTGAGGGCACTATGAGCTTGTGACCTCAGCCCTGGTCCCCAAGAGTCTTCTTGGTATGAGTGACCCTCAGTGAGCCTGAGATACCCATCTGAAAAGTCTGAGATGTCCCTGAAGTAGGGACTGGTGGGGAAGGTATACCTCTCGAAACCCAGCTGCTGGCAGGTCTTCTTCGAATAAGAGTCATTCCAGCTGTCACTGCAGATGGGAAGCCACTGATGGGAGGATCCAGAGTAGACTTTAAGCAGAGACTTGTCCCAGTCAAACCTCACTGCCGGTTCAAGAAAAGGGCAAGGTGGGTCCTCAACACCAGGAGACTCCAAGCTCTTGAGGAGTGAACCGAGCGAGGCTCTGAGATGCTTCTGTCCCCAGGCTTCTTGCTGAGGCCTTGCAAACGTCTGGGAGCTTGGCCGGGGACAGGATGGCCATCAGCCAGTGCTCAGACTCCAAGATGCTTTGCTGGGAGAAGGGGTGAGCACTGCCAGGAGGCATTACCCCAAGAGGGCAGTGACGTGCCCAAATAAGAGTGTGACAAGGGGAACCTTGATCCAGCTGAGTGCTCACAAGACCTGCGCAGTCACAGATGGATGTGGTCATGGGCAAGGATACGCATATGCACACAGGTGGAAGGGGCAGGTTATGCACCCACAGACACCCACGTCAGGGCTGTTCATAGCTGACGCTTGTAAGAACCACTGAGGACAGCACTTAGAGAGGTCTTTGTCTCATCTGCGGCTTCATTTACAAACTGACCTTTATGAAACCACACGTCAGAGGTTACCTGCTGGGCAAAGAGAAGGGGTACACGGACAGGGCTTCGGACCCCACCCATGTCTCCAGGTGCAGAGCAGCTCTGCTTTGTTGGGAGCTGTCAGATTTTATTTGAGAAGCACTCATCTTGTCCAATCCACACATTTTGCAAATTAAGAAACTGAAGCCCAGAGAAGGTAAGTGATTCGCCCAAGTCACACTCAAAGCCAGGTTCCAGACCCCAGTCTATTATGACTAGAATCCAAATCCTCCAGGTCTCTGTCCATCACCTCCCGTTTGAGCTGATACCCAGTTTGCAGCCCCCAGAGTGCACGCACGAACACACGCACACATCCAACCTCCTTACCACAGCCCAGCTCATCACTCTTCAGCTTACAGTCCTCGACTCCATCACAGCGCACGGCGTGACTAGGGCAGCTCTCTCTTGGTTCCTTGTAATTGACCCCTGTGTGGCCTCGCCAGAAGTAAACTGAAAAAAAAAAACAAAAAACCACGAAGCAGAAGCTGGGTCATTGCTAGCCCCAGAGAGACATGACACGATGCAGCCCAAGGCCCTGGGGGTTCTGAGAACCGACCTGCAATCCCTCTTGGGCTCTGGGGTTCTCCTCCCCCATCTGTATGGAGAGAAAGGCTGCTCAGGAATGCTCTGGAATGTTCCAGAAAGCTCCTGCAAGTAGGACAGCACCAGGCAAACTCAAAAGCAGTCACTCAGAGAGAGAGAGAGAGAGTAAGGGAGGGAGGTGTGGAGATGGGTAATACTCCGGAAGCTCTCCTGCACTACGTGCTGGGCAGAGTGTTGTTCCGAGAAATCCTCCTTTTCAGTGTCCCAGAGGCCTGGAAAATCCAATGGATGGAGTAGCCTGGTGGGCTGCAGTCCATGGGGTCGCTAACAGTCGGACAGACTGAGCGACTTCACTTTCACTTTTCTCTTTCATGCATTGGAGAAGGAAATGGCAACCCACTCCAGTATTCTTGCCTGGAGAATCCCAGGGATGGGGGAGCCTGGTGGGCTGCCGTCTATGGGGTCACACAAAGTCGGACACGACTGAAGTGACTTAGCAGCAGCAGCAGAGGCCCCTTCTCAGACCCAGTCCAACATCCTCACCATTTCTATGTGCTGCAGGCTGTCCCGTCTTCTCAGAGCTTGTCCTTCCAGCCTCGAAAGCTCCTAGGTTTTCTTCCACCTCCCTCTTCTCTAAACAAGAGCTATCCCCTAGGCTCAGTTCTTGCCCCACTGCTTGTCTCAAGGCCTTTAACTGTCTTCCCAGGGACTTCCCTGATCTTCCAGTGGTTGAGAATCCACCTGCCAATGGCACCCCACTCCAGCACTCTTGCCTGGAAAATCCCATGGATGGAGGAGCCTGGTGGGCTGCAGTCCATGGGGTCGCTAACAGTTGGACACAACTGAGCAACTTCACTTTCAGTTTTCACTTTCATGCATTGGAGAAGGAAATGGCAACCCACTCCAGTGTTCTTGCCTGGAGAATCCCAGGGATGGGGGGAGCCTGGTAGGCTGCCGTCTATGGGGTCGCACAGAGTCGGATACGACTGAAGCGACTTAGCAGCAGCAGCAGCAATGCAGGGACACAGGTTCGATCCCTGGTCGAGGAAGATCCCACATGCCTCAGGATAACTAAGCCTGAGAGCCACAACTACTGAGCCTGCATACCCTAGAGCCTGCGCTCCAGAGACGCCTGTGCACCACAGCCAGAGTAGCCCGCTGCTCGTTGCAACTAGAGAAAGCCCACACACAGAAACGAAGACCCAGCACAGCCAAAAATAGATGTCTTCCCACTCAGCGAGCGACTCTAGGTGGCTGACTCCCGAATGCACAAGTTGGGTTGAAAAGCCGACAGCTTTACGAACCATGTGTGAACATCAGCTCCACAACTTCTCCTAAGAGCTCTTTCCATACTGGGAGTTATCATGCCTCCTGCCTGGAACCTCCTCACCTTGGACACCTGAAGAAGCCCAGGGTCTGACCCCTCACCCTGCCTCCTGTCTGCAGCCTGTTTCTCAGCCCTGACCCCCGCCTCTGCTGCTGGCCCCACCGTGCTGTCCTGCCAGCTGGAGGTCACCCCGTGTGACTGCTCCTCCCTGGTTCAGACACCAGTCCCCCTAGCCTGTTGGACTTCCCCTCCTCCTGGGCCCTGGTCTTTCTATCCACCACCCCCCCTCCCCCCACCCAGGGCACCGAGGCTCCTGGGATTGCCTTGATGTGTAGCAGAGAGCTCTCAGGAGGCGGGGGCTCTAGTCTTGACCACATTGCCGAGCTGCTCAGTGACGACCTCCCCAGGAAGTCCAGAGGTCAGGGGACTTCAGGAAACGCTGTGAAATCATGTTGAGAGTCCCCCCTGCCCAGGTTGCCCTCTCACCTCCCCCTGGATTATTTCCTGCTGCTCTCTGTGCATTGCCAGGGGCCTCCCTTGGAGCGTGTGCCCTGTGTGGGAAAGGGAGGGAACAGGGTCGAGCATCCTGGTGGGAGGTTCACATGGGGGCCACGAGGCAGGCTCTGTGCTGACACCCTCATGGGCATTGTCAGGCAGGCGGGGAAACTGAGGCTCAGGAAGTTCATTAACTTAAGTGCTTGTGCCAAGATGCTTCAGCAGGTCTGTCTGGTCCTAAAGCTGTACTTGTAACCAGCTACTTCTTTCCATGTGATTCTCTTCCTCAAACAGCCCTGCCAGCTGGGTGTTTCCTTGTAGTCACCCAGCCCGCCCTTCACCACCCTATGCAGCCTCTGTAACAGAATCCTCACCCTGTGGCCTGGTACTTCAAGCTGTCTACAACGTGGCCCAGCCGTGCCCAAACCAAGGACAGCCTTCAGGTCCTCAGATGAGTATTCACCCTGGTGGATTGGGTCCCTCCCCATGCCAATTTGCCCATTTGTCCACCCCCCACACACTTCCCGCAGCTGCTCACCCTGCTTAGATGCCCTGCCAGGAGATCCTCCCCTCCCTGCCATCTTCTGGGTCCTCGTCTGGCCCCACAGCCTTCAGGAGCTGCCCCCTGCCTCGGTGCCCACACAGCTGTCCTCTCTTCCTGATGGTAATACTCAAATCCACTTGGCCTTAATCATTTCCATCTCTGTCCCCCAGGGGACTGTACTTGCCCCAAGGACTGGGGGGTACAGTGGGTACTCCCCTTTGCTTCCCGCTAAGGTTTCCCACTGTGCTGGGCTCAGAGCAGAAACCCCCGCAGGGAGCCCTGGCACGGGTCCTGAGTGTCTTTTCGAGAAGAAGATATGGATTTCAGGGAGATTGGACCCCTGAACACTTGATCTCATTGACCAAAAATGCCCAAGGGGCCTTTATCTCATCAATGTTCCAAGCGTTTGTTTTTTAAATAACTCATATTTTTAGAGTGGGATTTTGTGTCAGGCACTGTGCCATTAGCTCATGTATTCCTCATAACCCGGTGAAATCTTCAGGATATTTTACTAAGCACATGTTAACTTGAATGGACGAATGGATTTAATCCCATTTGAAGACACAGAAACTGAGCTCAGACTGGTGAACTACTACAGAAGGGACCCACTCCTGGTTCCTCTGACTTCCCACCCTTTCAACCCACCCACCTCCAAGGGGCTTGGAGGTGCCAGGGTTCAAGGCCACCTGTAGGAGCGTCCCTCTGTGGACACGGCAGCCGGTGTGTGTTCCCTGCTCTTGTCTCCCTGCTGAGTGCCCCCATCCCCCAACCCCAGTCCACCCTGCAATGACCAGGGGCCAGCCTTGCTCCCTCTGTTAAACTCACATAGGATGATGAGCGACACCACGAGGGCGATGAGAAGGAGGATACATCCGATGAGCGGCAGCCGCTTCTGGCCCTCCTGCCAGGTGAACTTGGGCAAGGTGATACCTAGGAGCAGGCCAGCAGCAGGGGAGGGTGAGACTGTCAGAGGGGAGCCAGGCAGAGAGGAGATGGGGTAGGGAAAGAAGGCTGGTCCAGGAGGACCCAGTTAGGCCCTCTCCACCCAGCATATGGTACCATCCCTGCCTGATACCAAGTTCCCTTTTACTTAGCATCTATTATGGGCCCGTTAGGCATTTGTGTGTGGTATCTTATTTAATTCTGACAGCAACTGTGTGAACTGGGCATTATTATACCCGTTTTATAGATGGGGAAGCTGAGGTTCATGGAAGTTAAATGACTTGCTCAGGGTTACTTGGCTAGTGAGTGGCAGAACAGGGATTCAAATGAAATGTGTTTGATGCCAAAGGTCTCTATACCAAAGCGCCTCATTGACTCTTCAGAGGGCAAGACGGGCAGACTGAACTCGAGGGCAAGAGAAGGGCAAGTTGGGATGGGGGCAAAAGGGCTGCTTCATTAAGGGCAGAGCCAGTCCCTGAAGCCCATTTGGCATGTCTCCGTATGGGCTGAATCATAATGGCCAGCTTGGGAAGTTGGGGGTGGGGAGTGCCTGCCTGATCAGAATCTCTCCCTTTGTTCCTTCACCCACAGATAGGCCCTTGATCATCACTGTACTCCCGTGTAGACCCCAGCTTCCCTGGCAGACTCTCCAGGGCAGCTTTAGGAAAGAGGCCTGGTTTCTAACCAGGAGCTCTGGCTCTCAAAATCTGTACCTTGACCCAGTATGTGCAGCCTCCAAAGTCATGCCTGCTTTGTTGATCCTGATTTCTTATGCTTTACCACATTTGCCCCAATTTCCCACTGTCTTGGGTTTGTGTGTCACGGTTCCTTTCTGCCCCCACCTCCCCAAGTCCCCCACTGCCCATCCAGACCATCCCCCCTCCTTCCCAGACATTGTCATCCAAGAACTAGAGAAGAAGCAGAGAGTGCCCAACTTGGAGATTTACCTGCACCGCACCCCCTCCGCCTTCGGACGGCTTCCCTGTCCCTCTTGCCTTCCCTGCAGGAGTCCCCTTACCTGGGCTCTCCCTGGCGGCCCTGGTGGCTGGTGTGGGCCCGGCAGGAGATGCGCGGACAGGGACAGTCCCCACTGGCGTGGCTCTCACAAGGTACACTCGAGTTGGAGATGATGTCAATGCTGACACGGTAGACGAGGACCTGGAAGGTGATGCCCGGGCTGGGGGTGCTCGGCCCGGGGATGCCCGGGCTGGAGGCGTCCTTGCCGGGGAGGCATTCTGAAAGCAGATCGAAGGCTGTCCCTCAGGCTGCTCCTCTATTAACTCAGGCAGCAGTCAGCCCTGCTGACCCAGGAGACAGAGGTCCTGGGGCAGGTGGCTAAGGGGTGAGCAGAGCTCCCAAACAGGGAAGAGAGTGTCTGAGGATGGAATGAAAACTCACAGCCTGCTGTCCCCAACTCCTTGTGGTTTCTCCCCTTACAGAGAGGTGGGCAGAGGGCGCTGGGCCATCTGCCTAGAGCATGGGGCATCTGCTTTGGCTGTACGTGTCTGCTGTGCTGTGCTGTCACTTCAATCCAACTCTGTGTGATCCTATGGACTGAAGCAGCCAGGCTCCTCTGTCCATGGGGTTCTCCAGACAAGAATACTGGAGTGAGTTGCCATGCCCTCCTCCAGGGGCTACATGTGTCTGCTGCTGCTGCTAAGTCGCTTCAGTCATGTCCAACCCTGTGCGACCCCATAGACGGCAGCCCACCAGGCTTCCCTGTCCCTGGGATTCTCTAGGCAAGAACACTGGAGTGGGTTGCCATTTCCTTCTCCAATGCGTGAAAATGAAAAGTGAAAGTGAAGTCGCTCAGTCATGTCCAACTCTTCATGACCCCATGGACTGCAGCCTACCAGGCTCCTCCACCCATGGGATTTTCCAGGCAAGAGTACTGGAGTGGGTTGCCGTTGCCATTTCCTAGGGACCCTCAAAAAAGAGGCTGCTGGACCAGACCTCACTCTGAGCTGGGAGTTATCACCCTTTCTTCCCTCTTCACTCCCCGGCACCCCATCCTTCTGTGTATGTGTGTTAGATTATAAAACATCATTCTTACTTTGAGCTGTCATCAAAAAGTGTGAGAAGCACAGCTTAAGAAAAGCCCTGACCTGCCTTGTTCTCCCCTCTTCTCAGTAACAAGGGAACTCGTGCGCACTCACACACACAAACACACATACACACACAACAATACAACAGGAGAGGCAGAAGGCAGGGGAAGAAGGTGACCAAGGTCCTTAACCTTATTCGGCTATAGGAGAAGTGATTCATTCATTTAGATTTAGCACTTTAATCTGTAGTTTCAGAGGACTTAATATGCTTTATATGTATTTATTCACTTGATCTTGAAAAACAACCGTATGAGGAGGAACTCTGATTATCCCTATTGTGCATCCAGGGAAACAGAAGCAGAGAGATGGATCAAACTTGATCAAACTCTCATGTGAGGGTGGCAGAGCTAGGATATGAACCCAGAAAGTTGGGCTCTGAAGGTCATGTTCAACCAGGAGGCTTTGCAGACTCTCTGAGGAGGGAGGTGAGAGTTAAAGCAGCTGCGGCCAGAGCAGGTGATCCACGAACACCAGCGCTGTTCCTCCGTGGGAAGCCTAAGACTCTCAGTTCAGTTCAGTTCAGTTCAGTCGCTCAGCCGTGTCCAACTCTTTGCAACCCCATGAATTGCAGCACGCCAGGCCTCCCTGTCCATCACCATCTCCCGGAGTTCACTCAGACTCACGTCCATCGAGTCCGTGATGCCATCCAGCCATCTCATCCTCTGTCGTCCCCTTCTCCTCCTGCCCCCAATCCCTCCCAGCATCAGAGTCTTTTCCAATGAGTCAACTCTTCGCATGAGGTGGCCAAAGTACTGGAGTTTCAGCTTTAGCGTCATTCCTTCCAAAGAAATCCCAGGGTTGATCTCCTTCAGAATGGACTGGTTGGATCTCCCTGTAGTCCAAGGGACTCTCAAGAGTCTTCTCCAACACCACAGTTCAAAAACTTTGGGTGCACTCAATTTGGGACTGGGAGTTGGTGAGCAGCCAGGGCTGATGGAAAATCTTCGAGCAGCCTCTGATGGCAGCCACGCCTTGGTCTATAGGACCCCCGGCCCTATCACCAGATTAGGCCTCCTCTCTCCTCTCCCTGGCCCCTTACAGAGGTCTCTGCCCTCCCTTGCACCACCTCTGCCTTCTAAGCCCCTGTAGGAGTCCCCAGCACAGCAGGGGGAGCTGGGGGCTAGCCTGGCCTAGGGGGTCACGTCTGCCCCTCATTCTCATTTTTGCTGAACACCAAGGAGGGCAATGAGGGAGCAGCAGGAAGGGGTCGGGGGGAGCCGGGACCTGTGCTCAGGGTCTCTGCACTGGGGGTATAGTCAGCAGGGCTGTGAGGAGGGGATGTGCTCTGGACCTCAGGCACCTCCTTTTCATCTTTCACCCAGCACTGTGCTTAAATGCATTTGACATTATTAGTAAGCAGCCCAGTTACTAAAAGGTCCTGCTTGGCCCTATCACCAGATTAGGCCTCCTCTCTCCTCTCCCTGGCCCCTTACAGAGGTCTCTGCCCTCCCTTGCACCACCTCTGCCTTCTAAGCCCCTGTAGGAGTCCCCAGCACAGCAGGGGGAGCTGGGGGCTAGCCTGGCCTAGGGGGTCACGTCTGCCCCTCATTCTCATTTTTGCTGAACACCAAGGAGGGCAATGGGGGAGCAGCAGGAAGGGGTCGGGGGGAGCCGGGACCTGTGCTCAGGGTCTCTGCACTGGGGGTATAGTCAGCAGGGCTGTGAGGAGGGGATGTGCTCTGGACCTCAGGCACCTCCTTTTCATCTTTCACCCAGCACTGTGCTTAAATGCATTTGACATTATTAGTAAGCAGCCCAGTTACTAAAAGGTCCTGCTAATTAGAACATCAGACGCAAGTCAATGCTATCAAGCCTACCAGACAGGGCTGGTTTTTTTTTTAACTCCATCTTCTAAGAGTCAGAGGTAATGGATTTAGTTACTCCTTTGTTTTTTTCTGGAGGCTGTGAGATGAATCCAAGAAGGAATGTCACGTCCCTGACTATACTCAGCTTGCCAGGGGCAGGGACCAGGAGTGACTATCCCAGGAGTCACTAGTCCCTGGGGTTCACTGACAGATGTGGGTAAATACACATGGTCCAGATACCCCGGCCAGCAGAGCAGCGACACACGCGTGTGTGTTTAGGGACGTGAAGAGCACCTGCAGCAGCTGCTGACCCAGGTGAACCAGAGCTCAAATTTCCCTCCTACCCCCGTTGTCTAGAGGCTAGAGCTCCACAGAACAAAGACAGGTTATGCCCCCGGAAGCCTCAAGGGCAACGGGACAGGAGTCGGAGCAGGGAGAGGAGGTGAGAACATGTGTTAATGTGCACATACTGTGTACACCACAATATGTGTAAATGTGCAATGCCTCTCTTCACAGCGCTGGCTTTGGTGTCAGGCAGACCTGGGCCCCAATCCTAGGTCTCACGCGAGGTGCGACTTTGGACAAGCCCCTCAACTTTCCTTTCTCTTAATCTGTAGAACAGAACTAATCATCCTGAGGATTCGATGAGATAAAATAGGAAATTTCTGGCCTGTGTCCAGCAGGAAGCTGTCATTCCTCTCCATCTTTGCACTGGCGCACCCAGCACCCACCATGCTGAGATTTAACAGCCCTGGGGCACGACCACAGGGCTATAAAGTGGTGTGAGCTCATCTTTGGAGAAAGAGGGAACTGGACAAAGACCAGACCCAGGTCCTACCATGAGAGGGACAAGCTCAGCCTGGGGAGGGCCCCGTCCTTCCTTCCCACCAGTCACTCAAGCCTCAGCACCTGCCCGGGACTTTGGCATGGTGGCATCCCCACTGACCTACCAGGTCTCCGTCTGTGATGCTCATAATATAAGTTTATCCCCACCTCAGGGGAAATTCCCATAACTCAAGACAATAACACGATGATAGCTCCCAGTGAGTGGCGCTTTAGAGTTTACAATAAACCTGCATATCTGCGGCCTCCTGGGGTCCTCGCTCCATCCCTGGGAGGTTGACACAGCTAGAAGCCCATTTTGTAGATGAGGAACCCAAGGCTCAGAGCACAGATTGCCCAGAACCCCAGAGTCCGGAACTGCCACACACCGGCGTGCACCTGAGTCCCCTGCCACCTTGAGTTGGCAGCCAGAGGCTGCTGGCACACCTTCTCTCTGAGCCCCGGGCATGGGCTGCTTGCTCCGCATCTGTGACGTGGCCTGAGAGTCGGGCCTGGGGCCTTGCAGGGCTGGGAGCACCAGAGGGNCGCTCTAGGGTCAGACAGGGTGGGAGGCAGGTGGAGAGTTTCTGAGCCCGCGGACCAGGTGCCAGATAAAGCAGCCCATGTGGGGAGCCACCCAAGCGTGTCCCCCTAGCGGGGACAGAGGATGGGCTGTCTCTTATACACATCTAGATGTGTATAAGAGACAGGCTTTAGAGTTTACGATAAACCTGCATATCTGCGGCCTCCTGGGGTCCTCGCTCCATCCCTGGGAGGTTGACACAGCTAGAAGCCCATTTTGTAGATGAGGAACCCAAGGCTCAGAGCACAGATTGCCCAGAACCCCAGAGTCCGGAACTGCCACACACCGGAGCGCACCTGAGTCCCCTGCCGCCTTGAGTCGGCAGCCAGAGGCTGCTGGCACATCTTCTGTCTGAGCCCCGGGCATGGGCTGCTTGCTCCGCATCTGTGACGTGGCCTGAGAGTCGGGCCTGGGGCCTTGCAGGGCTGGGAGCACCAGAGGGGATCTGGGGGTGGGGCCGGGGGTTCCTACAGGGATCTCGACCTTGTGGAACTTTCTGGTGGGAAATAGTGTTGGTCCCAGTGGCCTGTTAGGATCTCAGGTGGAACCTGGTGGTCAGGAGCCCTCCAGAACTCTCGAAGCCAGGTGGTAACTCTGGGAAAGTGACTTAACCTCTGTACATCTTGGTTTCCTCATCTGTTCAGTGAGCTGGTCACCCTGCCTCATAGCACTGCAGTGGTGGGTGATGAATGCAGAGTAAGCGCTTGGTGATCATCACGCTTGGTGATGCCAGGCGTGTAGGTGTCTATTTGCTTGTTTGTTAAAGATACTGGGCTTCAAATGGAAAAATTTGTGTTCAGATATGACGATATCCATGCCTAACTGGCTCGAGCAGGTGAGTTAACCCTTCAGGATCTGTCTCCCCACGTGCAAAATGGAACTGATCTTGTCTCCTTCCCCCAGATAAGCAAGGAATCAATATGACAGAGCCGGTTTATAATTGCTCATCGCTGTAACAAATGTAACAGCCCACCAGACATCTTACTTGATCCCATTTCAACCTCATAACAGCTCTCGTGGTTGGTATTATTAATTCCATTTTACAGATTTTGAAACTGAGCTTCAACGTGGTTGAGAATATGCCCAAATTCACATCTCAGTTAATTGATGGGCTTGGATTCTCACCAGGCCCCCTCAGAGCAAGTAGAATCTGGCCCCAGAGTATCAAGAAGGCCTGTAGTAACTTCCTGCATTTCTTCAGGGTTTACAATTTGCAAAGAGCTTTTATACCCTTTATTCCATTTTCACAAGGCTCTTAGTTAACAAGCTGGACAGAAATTTTTATCTCCAGTTTATACATGAGGAAAATGGGGTTCAGAGGCACTCAAGAGCATGCCTAAAACCTCTAAAAGGATTAGTAGTCTTGGGACTTGATCACAAGCTTCTGATCCTGTTACCCCATCATGAAGGGCAGGGGCTGTGTAAGAGAGAAAGGGCTAAGAGGCCTGCAGTGGTGAAGGCCCAGAGGAAGATGGGGGTAGGTAGACCTGGGGAAGGCTGGAGGGAACAGGGGGTGGGGAGGCAGAGCAGGAGGCCAAGAGCAGCCATGGGAGGCAGGGTCCCTGTCCCCGATGCTGGCTTCACTTGCAGGTAGGTCCCAAATTGCCCACCCTAGACCTTGACCAACAGGAAGCAGAGATGAGCTGAGCCCTGGGGCCCTGGCAGGAGACCCACCTGGGTCCCTCTTCTCTGAGTCTAGAGGGAGGTGGGACCTGTAAGACGGAACCAACCCAGGGGCTCAGTGCCCAAGGAACAGGTGGAAGAATGAGTCGTCTCCAGTCAGACTCTTTCAAACTGTTGACTCTGGGCCTCGGTGGCCCAGCACAAAGACTTCCCAGGGTTGGGAGGTGTGGGGGGGCGGTGCGGAGGAGAAGCTGAGGGGAGGGGAGAAAGAGTGACACCCCAGAAGGGGCTGGACGCCCCAGGAGCACAAGCGCTCTAGGGTCAGACAGGGTGGGAGGCAGGTGGAGAGTTTCTGAGCCCGCGGACCAGGTGCCAGATAAAGCAGCCCATGTGGGGAGCCACCCAAGCGTGTCCCCCTAGCGGGGACAGAGGATGGGAGTGCGGCCCCAAGACCAGAGGAACACAGCGTCAGAGAGAGGCCTTGACTCCGTCTTCCTGGCTCCAAACATCACAGGGCATGCTAGGCATTCTCATTTTCCGGGACCCCCAGAATAGGAGCTTCCACAGCCGTTGATGGCCTGCCACTCCACCTTCCCGGAAGTCCTTCCTGATGTCTAGCCTACTAGAGCAGTAACTCACTTCCTTTCCTCAATTCTTGGAGAGCAGTTGCTGAGATTCCAGCCTCCCTCCTGGAGGCCTGACCTCACCATCAGGGCAGATGCCTTGAGCAGGTTGGGTGGGGAGGAGACTTCCTGCCCCCGGTCCTGGACACAAGGGGCAGAGCCCAGGCCTGAACCAGCCTGACTCCTGGCCTTGGCCCATGAGCAGCAGACCCAGGAATGGAACTCAGAGGACCAAGGCCCAGGCTCTCCACAACCTACCTGCAGACCAGAAGCTCCTCTGCCTTCCCTGGGAGGGAGGGGCACAGGGCAGAGCCGGAGCCTGGGTGACTCAGGGCCGTTTCCCTGGCTTAGCATTGCCAATCCTAAGGCATTTCTATCTAACCCCATCCACCCCTGGCATGGTCTCTGGGTTTACCCCCTCAGCAAATAGAGCTGTGAACCCTCACCCTCTTATGGACCAGGCCTACACCCCAGGTGGCCACTGCTGCCTATTGTCTCTGCAGCTCCCAGGGACCCCTACTCAAAACTCATCCAGTCCCCTCAAGATGTTCTGGGGCAGGAGGGAGGCAGGGCCAGGGTCCGCAGGAAGGCAGCGGGAACGGACCAGGAAGAGGGCTGACAAGAGCAGGCCCGGCCCTGGGCCCTGGGGCTCTTTCCAAGCACTTTCCTGGCCAGGAATTGCTGAGGATTATTATGCCCATTTTACAGACAAGAAAGTAGAGGCCCTAATTATTTGTATGCTTTGCTCAAAGTTGCTCAGGTACGCCTTGTCTAATCGCAGAACAGAGACTAAAACTAGAGACCTGCCCTCTGTACCAACTGCGTCCAGGGTAGAGTCACCATGGCTCGTGGGTCAGGGTTTCCTGCTGCAGCTCTGCCCCGGCCCCTTACCTGGTGGGGGATGGAAGTGAGCTAACAAGCCCCCGGGTGTGTCCTGCCCTTGGCCTCTCTGCATCTCCTGCAGGCCCAGCCAGAGGTGCCAGGGAGGCGGGGGCCTCTGGCTGTGCTGAGTGATGTCACAGTCACTCTCAGATCGCTTCATCTCAGCAGTTATGTGGCTGCCGCCGTGGACTGTGCCCTGGGCTTTCCGCAGCGACAGTCATTTGCCCATGGGCGGCAGCCTGCACTCTGTGCGTCACGCAGAGCCCCGGGCAGCACAGGGAAAAGTGCCCTTTAATAACGTCTCACGCTAGACTTGAGAATGCCCGCCTGCAATAGAGATCCAGACGTGGAGAACGGACTTGTGGGCACAGGAGGGGAAAAAGAGGGTGGGACGAACCGAGAGAGTTGCGTTGGTCGTTGCTAAGTTACTTCGGTCGTATCCAGCTCTTTACGACCTCGTGGACCGTGGCCCACAGGCCCCTCCGTCCATAGCGTTCTTCAGGCAAGGGTCCTGGAGTGGGTTGCCATGCCCTCCTCCAGGGGATCCTCCCGACCTGCATCTCTCATGTCTCCTGGGTTGGCAGTGGGTTCTTTACCACTAGTGCCAGCTGAGCAGCCCCGAGAGGGCAGCACTGGCATATATACACAGCCGTGTGCATAACGCAGGGGGCTCAGCCAGGTGACCTGTGATGACCTGGAGAGGTGGGGTGGCAGTCGGGGTGGCAGAGAGGCTCAGAGGGAGGGGATTTGTTGTTGTCCAGTTGCCCAGTTATGTCTGACTCTTTGCGACCCCATGACTGCAGCATGCCGGGGGCGGGTGGAGGGGGGATATATGTATACATTTAACTACTTTCATTGCTGTACAGCAGACACTAACGCAACATTGTAAAGCAATTATACTCCAATTTTTAAAACTAAATTTAATTTTCTTTAATTAAAAAAAAAAAAAGAAGGTCCACCTGCAGCAACTTGAACATGTCTTCAGGGCCAAGGGCAGGTCCATCAGGGCCCTTCAAGTCCAGCCCGGACTGACTGGGCCTCCCTCCTCAGCCCTGGGCTGTGCTTTAGGCTGTCTACAGACTAGAAGCATCTTGAAATCCCCCTAGTCCAACCCATTTTCCTACTGCTGAGGTCATTAAGGCCCAGAAAGGCAGTGTGACTTGCCGAAGGTCACACAGCCAGCAGGGGCAGTGCCAGGATCAGAATCCGGACCTTCTGACTCCTGTCCTCAGTCTGCTGCCCACCTCCAGGCTCCCCCCACTGCCCGCCCCTTAACAAGCTCAGAAAAGGAAGGACTCTTCACTAGCTTGAGGCCCCTATGGCAGTGTCGCTCATCCAGGGATCCTGAGCATCAAGGAAGTTCGAGGGGTGGGCACCCCAGCACTCCAGGCTAGGCAGGAAGAGGTGGTCCCCAACCCCTGCAGAAGCCGGGATACCAAGAAAGATCAGGAGTCCCTTTAACAGCACCCAAAAAGCTCCCTGGCTTATTGGGAGCCTGTGGAGCCCATTGGCCACTGCAGGGGAGCCTGAACGCCCTCCAGCATGAACTGGACTGGATCAGAGAGGTTCCGGCTTCTTTCCATCCCCACTGCCCAAGCCAGGCTTCGTCGCATCTCCAGTACACAGGGCTGACTCCTCCCCTCCCTTCCCTGGACCCGGAGGAACCCCACAGATACAGGGCCCTCAGAACATAGGCGGATTCCCCAGCATCTCCTCTCACCCAGCCCCCAGTACCACCACTGCACCCCCTGCGCGCGCGCCCCCCGCCCCCCAAACACACACAAGCAATGTTAGCCTCAGGGACCAGAGGCAGCCTGGAATTAAACTGGGCTCCAGAACAAGGAGCCAAGCTGTGAGGCACCCCTCGCCCCATGCACCGAAGGCACCAGGGAATCTTGCTTCTGCTCTGAACCAGCTCTGTGACCTGAGGGATAACGACATTCCTTTCTGGAGCTGGCAACTTTACACAATGAAGGGATTGAACAATCAGCTGTTTTCCAGAGACAGACTCACAGACTCTGAGACTGAGCTTATGGTTGCTGGGGGGTGTGGGGCGGGGGGAAGGCAGGAAGGGATAGTCAGGGAGTTGGGGATGGACATGTACACACTGCCATATTTAAAATGGATAACCAATAAGGACCTACTATCTAGCACAGAGAACTCTGCTCAATGTTATGTGGCAGCCTGGATAGGATGGCACTTTGGGGGAGAATGGATACATGTATACTTACGGCTGAGTCCCTTCCCTGTTCACCCGAAACTGTCACAATGTTATTTGTTACTGGGCTGGTATACCCCAATACAAAGTTTAAAATTTTTTAAATAAATTAAAAAAAAACAACCAGCCATTTTCAGACAAGTTTCTATAGAGCATTCAAAGTTCCGTGGAGATGCCTTGGAATCCAGCTTAGTAAGTAAAAAGTCTTCAAGTCCTTTATCCCACTTCAAACAGAGCAGATTGACTTTTCAGTATGATACAATGGGTTCCAGATAAGATTTCATCTGAATGAAAGAGGCTGCTGCTACAAAGAACTTGAAAATTGCCAGCATGATTGGGAGCTAAAGTTCCTTCTAGTTTACACTGCCTCTTAAACATGTGAAAAAGCTGGGGATCCCTATTAGGCCAGAATGAAAACACCTTCCTATTCATTTATTCATTCATTCATCAAATAGTTCAAAGAGTATTGAGTACTCCCTATTACCAAGCAAACAATGTTTGGTTTCCCAGGAACTTGGTTCCTCAGTTTCTCCTTATGTCCCCTCTCTGCCAATGGTGGGATGTTGACACAGTTCAGGGTTGGTATGAATGGGAGCCCCATGGGCAGTCCTGGGTATTGCTACCTTATCACAGACTTCGCCTGGCATTATCAAGGCCTCCACTTAGCCCGGGGTTTCCTGTGCTAGCTTCCCTCATGCCCCAATCCAGCACCCTCCCTGCCTGGCTGGGCACCATCCACCCCCATTGTTGCCGTACCAAGAGGAAGCTGTTTTGCCAAAACACTTACCCAAGACACTTAAGCGAAGTGGCTGTTGTTACATCAGTCGGTCTTCCTGCCCAGCACCCAGCCTGGAGCCCCGTACAGACACACACACCCATATTCACGCTCACATTTGCCAGATCACAGGGACAACACAGGGGGAGGCAAGGAAGGATGGGCTTGGTGGAAGGCTGCTCAGCACCAATGCCAACACGGAACCCAGGGGTCTCAGGTGAGGGTTGCATACCTGCAGGGACGAAGGGCAGGCGCCGGAGGTCCTAGGGGGTGCCTACACTTTAGGGTCTAGGGAATGGCAGAGTCACCTGAGCCTGCTGTCTGCTGTCTTGGGAACCTGACAAGCCTCCTGTAGAGAGGCTGCCTCATCCTGGACCAGACTTGGGATCTCCAGCCATTCTCAAGTCCACTGCAATCATGGTCCTGGAAAACCTGCTCCACTTTAAGTAGACCCAGGAGGGGAAGATCCACTCTACAGAGAATTGTTGCTTTATCAGTGGGTCTACTCCTGTCTTTCTTTAATAAACCTGACACTTCTTTAAGGATTAAGAATGTGAAGCCTTATGAAAAAACACAAAATACACACTATTTTTTAAGAATCAGTGTGCATCTCTATTGTGGCACATCTGTAATTCCACTCTATGTGATTCCAGAGACTGTCATGGAACCAGGAAAGGGCCTCGGGGCAATTTGTCCAACCCTCTCGTTTTGTAAGTGGGGAAACAGGAACAGAGAGCAGAAGATATTTGTCCAAATTTAGAGGAACTAGGACTAGACCCTAGACAATATGATGACAATAAATCTTAGCTATGAATATATGTCTACCTCTATATCTATATCTATCTAACTATGCTAGACATTCTCGTCAAAGAGCCTTATTATGTGAAAGACACTGTTCTAAGACTCCTTGAAGTAGGAGTCTTAGAACCAACTACATTGGTTCCATTTCACAGATGAAAAAACTAAGGTGCAAAAAGGTTAAGTAATTGGTTCAAAGTCACAGCTGACCAGAAACTCGGTCAGTGTTCTGTCCACCACACCCTATAGCTTCTCCTTTGAATACAAAGAAGCTCTCAGCCTTCGCTACCTTCTTTCCAAGATTCCCCTGGAGTCCCGACCAGCTCACAGAGAAGCTTCAGCAGGCTGAAGTCCAGTGGCCACCATCTTCCTCACTCCTCTATGGAGCTGATGGTCAAAAAGTACAATGCATCTTTCTGCAACGGAGTCCTCAGGGAGAAGGCACAGCCTTGGATGATCAATTACTCCCACTCTGCTCTTAATCAATTTCATTTGTATTAAGAAACCCACTGCAGATAAGATGAAAACCCTCAGGAAGCTCTCTCTGTTCCCCCATCAGGCTCACTATCTTGGAGGTTCCACCTTAAATAAGGGGACAAATCTAAGAACCCTAATTAAGAAAGCAATTGTTCAGTTCTTTCATTCCAAGGTAAGTTAGGACAGCCTCCCAGAGTGAACATGGCACCTGCCACACACGTGTCATTTATTCCATCAATAATGAAAAGCCTGCATCCATCCTGTGCCCCAGCGACCTTCCATGTTGGTCCCTAACTCTGGAGAGGTGAGCTTCCTAGCAGGTATCACCCACCCCCATCACCCTGCCCCAGGGACTGACCCTTCAGATCGCTTCTGTTCTCACCCCTCTTGTCTAGGAGTCATGAAGTTTAGGTTCCCAGCAAGTTAGCAAGGAACATGCCCCGTGGCTGAGACCATGGGTTCACTTTCCCCATACCTCAGACAAAACTCCCTCTGCATTACCCTTACTGCTCACCAGAGGCTCCGATGATCCCCAGAAGCCAAATGACCTTGGTGAGGCAGAGACACAGGCCAAGAAGTCCAGAGCAGAGGGCAGGAGAGAAAACCCAGGACAGAAAAGTCAAGAAGGAGCTGGAAAAAAAATGGCAGGAGAGATGATGGTAAAGTGTGCAGAAACACTCCTGGGGTTCAGAACGGACCACAAGCCCACTATCAACCAGAACACAGGCTTCAGTTCCAGAGGTGTCGCATCCTTCCCCAAGTCCTAGATTCTACCACATCAGTAGAGAACAGAAGAAGGTGGAGATGAGCAGAAAATAAGACCTGAGGAGAAGTTAGAGCACAAGAGGAGTGTCCCTCAAGAAGAGAAAGCTGAGCTGAGGAATCGTTGAACAGAAGCTTTGGGAGCCTTCAGATGTACACGGCTGGCTTTTCCACGGAGGACAGTTGGCTGCTCTCCACCACCAAAAGCAGAAGAGGAAAGTCACCTTGGTTGTAGCAGAAGGAATCATGGTTAGACATAAGGAAGCACTTTCCAAGCGTGACAATTATGGAGGCTCAAAGTAATGACCAAGGGGAGTTGAAAAAGCCCCCTGAAGATCTTAAATGCACATAGAAAGTCACATTTTCCAGGATGGTTTAGTGGGGAAGTTACCCAAGATAACCTTGAAGCTTGGTTAGAATGCTATTAACAATCTTTTGTGATTCTCAAACCAGCAAAGGCTTCCCAAGAGCACACACCGGCTGGGGTTCTCAGGGACCACAGAGTGGGAACCCGGGATCCAGCCACAGAGCCCAGGGGGTGCTTCCTGACCAGTCTCCAAATCCCATCAGCTTCTCCTCCCATGCGGCCCCTTCTAGGAATTGTGATAAAGCAGGCTGCCCAAGTAGCTGCCAAGTAGCTCCTGGAAAAGGCACCTTCAATTTCCTCTGAAACCCAAGGCACACACGGGTGCCCGTGCCACACCTAGCTGCCAGACCCATCCCTGCTTTCCCAGTGCTAGGAGGTTCTGGCCCGAGGTCCCCAGACGCACTCACCCGGCGGCTGTCCCTTTCCATGGTCTCCCAAGGGCTGAAGCCTCCGGACTCAGCTGGTGTCGAAGGGAAGATCCATGTTGGCCTCTGGCGTCCCAGGCATGTAGGGAAAAAGGGGGCTGGAACTGAGAGCCGCCCCCCACCCCCCCGCACCCTCCCCGCAGCTGGGCGGGGAGGCTGGTTGGGACATGTGAAGTAATCCCATGTATGAACAACAGTGCAGAACTAGCCAGACCTGTCCCCTGCCCCTCCTCCAAGGCCTCCACAGTTACTCAGCAAATGCCAAATACCCAGAGGATGAAGCTACCTTTATTTCTAAAGCTGCCCCCACAAAGTCAGCTGTTGGGGAGAACAGGGGTTCCAGACTGCCTCTTTCAGAAGAGGATTCTGGGGAGACATAATGGCCCAAAATGTCCTCACAGCGCCTGTGAGGACGATCCCTGTCAACCTCGGCTCTTAAAACAGAGGGCTTCTGAGCCCTCTGAGGTATGATCTTGTCCCCACGGGGATCGGTCAAGCTCAGAGGCCCACCCATGGCAGGACAGTGTGAACCTTCGTCTGCAAGGACTGCATGTCCACATCTCAAATCAGGACATGTGGTCTGGCAAAAAGTTTTGTTTTTTTTTTTTTGCTTATTTCTATAAAAACGCTAAAGGAAATTAAAATCAAACGGCTTCTAATTATGCACATAATGAATTGCCTCTATTGAAAATGATAAAATGTTATGAAACAACACATCAAGACCAGTGCAAATAAAACATACAAATGTTTTGAAGGGAAAAGGTTCCAAGAAATCCTAGGCTGACTCATGGTTCCATACCTCTGCCCTATTCTGTCAAAAGAAGTCTAAAGAAACAGAGCAAGAGGAGCTGTGAAGGGTTACTTAGCACCTCCACACCCAGCTGAGCCACTGAGAACAGCGGAAGTTGAGCTTCAGGGAGAACCTTCCCGACTTTGAGTATTTGGAGCACAAAGATCGTAGAACTGCAGATCTTTCAGAGCCTGAAGGAAGCTGAGAGTTCGTCTAGTGATTCAATCTCCTTACTTTACAGATTGGCAACCTGAGAGCCAAGAGCCTGAGGAATCTGTACAAGTCACATCTAACAAACAATAGCAACAGCAGAAATAATAATAATAAGGTGCTGGGTATCCTACCAAATGCTTCACATACAGCGATGCGTTTAATCCCTACAACAATCCTATTCACCCATCCTTCACTCATTCATTGAACAAAATATGTGTTAAGGGCTTCTTATGTCCCTGGCACCATTTTAAGTGCTGGGGACCCAGTAAACAAAATAAGTGAAGACCCCTGCCTTATGGCACTAACATTTGGGGGGTGGGGCAGACAAAAATAATTTTTAAAATAAACAGATAGATAACAATGATGGTGATAGATAGAAGATACAGTGTGTTAGAAAGTGGAGAGGGTCATAGAGCAAAACAAGGCAGGGAAGATTGAGAGGGCTGGGGAGGCAAAATCACAGGAAGGTCAGGGAGAGCCTCACTGAGGGGACATTCAAGCAACAACAACGGATGTGACTACTGTTCTCTCCATTTACATACAGGAAAATGGAAAGTTCTAGATCAGATTGGAAACCATTGGCTCCAAAGGTGCTTTGAGGGAAATCGAATTCAGAGGCAGAAGGATGGAGGAGAGGCATTCTGGAGGGCCCAGGTAGAGACCCCAGGGATCTGCAGATTTGGGTGATTTGGGGCGTCACTGCCCTCGCTCTCCAAAAGAACTCAGCTTTGGCCCTATCCCCTTCTCCCTCCCTCCACCAGCCTGCCATGGCAGGGGGACTCCTCCCACATGGTTATCCATTCCCAAGGAGATGCCAAATTGTCCCTTGTCTTCCCTCTTTCCTAGGGAGGCACCCACCCCCACTCAGGCCACCAGGGACTAAGGCTGGAGACTGGCATCAGGCTTTTCCTTCCACGCACCAGACTTGAGGACCCCCATTCTGTCCCGCCGGCAGACCACTGGCCTCCCAGGATCACCCCTAACTTCACGTCATTCCCTGAAGGTCCCACTGGCCTCTGGTAAGAGCTCAGGATTGGGGTTCTGGGCCAGCCTGTGGGGATGGGAACCCCACCTTGGAGATAAAAGCCAGCTATGTGAACTTGGAGATCTTCAGATTCACTCTCTGGAAGACGGTGGTGACACGTCCACTCCCAGAGAATATGTCCAGCACTGTGAAGCTCTGGAGAGATGTTGGTTGTATTCCTTGCTCTGTTCTTTGGGTCCATCAGAGACACAGATTGTCTCAGCGTCTTTGCTGACCAAGCCTTAGGACCCATGTGGAAAGCTCCATCAACCATTGGTTCAGTTCAGTCAGTGCTGACAGGTCAGCACAGGCCTGGCAGTAGCTGCTGGGGTGAGGGTGTCAAAGAACAGAAGGGCGGACCCTGCCCGGGGTCGAGGGGAGCACGCAGTATATGTGCTGGGGCTGCGAGGCAGCGCTGAGGGACACTGAGGCTTGAAATTCTGTGCTGGTAGTTTTCCTCTTTCCAGAGGGGTAGGTGCTGGGCTGGCCTAAGGTCTGGACTCTCCCCCAACAGAACTGGCCTTGGGGAAGACCTACCTCTGCCCTCGGCTTCTGCACTGGCTTGTCTCCATAGAAGGAAGACACCTGGTCACACCATCCTCAGTTCTCTCCGACCAGGGACCTGACCTTGACCACTTCCCACCCAGAGGCAAGCAGTGCCACGGACCCAGGTGCTCATTTGCTCTACCGTTCATCTCCACTGCAGTGGGGACCCCAGGCCACCCGTAGCCTCGTCCTTTCCTGCCTCTGGGTCATTTTCCTTCAGGATGGAGGAAGTTTCACATAAAATATATCATCCATGCAAACAAGCAAGTGCCTCAAGGCAACCCCAAGAGCGTGAAGAGTGACAGAAATCTCACTACTATTTTGAGACTAAATACTTGGCACTCCGCTTTCTCGGCTGCTCCAGTTGCCACTACCCAGGTTCTTGTGAGCTCCTTCCTAGGGCTACAGATTGGGAATCGAGGCTCTTAGCCATTCTATTTGCACCTGGTTGCCAATGGTCCTGGCTCCTGAATCCTTCAGCAGCCTCACTCCTGAGTTTCTTCCTCGCTTCCTCCGTGGAAACTCTGAGTGCCCTCCCTCCTAGGCACCCACTTCTGAGCTTCTCCATCACTCAGAGCTCTGCAGAGCGGTTTCTCTTCAGGTCTAAGGGAAGCCAGGACACACAGACCACATACTTAGAGGCCAGGCAGAGAGGAGTCACCCTCAAGGGAGTAAGTCACCAGGAGAGACTCCTTGGGTCCAGACACCTGCCCCACCCCAGAGTCTGTACTTCCCCCACCCAGCCCCTGCTCCCCACCNGAGGAGTCACCCTCAAGGGAGTAAGTCACCAGGAGAGACTCCTTGGGTCCAGACACCTGCCCCACCCCAGAGTCTGTACTTCCCCCACCCAGCCCCTGCTCCCCACCTCCCAGCCCCCAGTCCAGCACTCTCCCTGAGTCCAGACCAGCAAGGCCACTGGCCCGGATCAACACCAGGTACTTGGCTAAGGATGCTCCCAGATAGTATAAGGGGAGGCTGGATAGAGTGGGGGTACTTTTTTCCAAACCAAGAAGAAACAATCCATGTGCCTAAATGAGGTCCCTGTTCCCAGCTGGCCCCTTGGGTAGCCTAAGGAAGACTGGTAGGGGGCTTGGCTGGTGGGGCACGGCTGAGGCTTCCCATGTCCTACAGATAAGGGGCCTCTTGGCTTGAGTAATGGGGAGAGCAGAGGGAGGAAGTCCAGGCATACCTAGAAAAGAAAGGTGGGCAAGAAGCCCAGAGCATGGCCAAAGGACCACCTGTGTGACCCCACAGCTGAGTGCCTCAGAGGGTCCAGAACCCTCAACCCAGGAGCCAGCGTTCCCCTTAGTCATGGAGTTTCTACCCCTTGGGTCTGGTGCAGGATCAACAGGAGGCAGAGAGGTACCACGGGTCTTCTCCCCGTGACCATCACAGTTCCCATCACTGTCTAGGGTGGTTAGCATCACCCCAAATCCATGATTACATGGGATAAACTAGGTAAGACGCCTCTGGCAGAACCCTGGTCCTGCCTCTGGCAGAACCGTGGCACACACTGGCCCCCGCCCCCTCTAACAGGGGGCAGTGAGCAAGGCTGGGCCTGTCCTCAGGATGTCCCAGGCCACAGCAGCCAAGCCCTCTCAGATGGACCCTCTGCGATGCCCCTCCCTGGAAACCACCCAGCTGTGCCCAGATGGGAGTGGAAGATGCACCATCCGGAGACAGTCCTAGGTGCCACCTGTTTCCAAAGAAGGATTTGGCGCAGCTGCTCTTTCTCGTGATTCGCCCACACCCGTCTCTCCGAACTCCCAGTCCCCCTCCCAGCAGAAGTCAAGTCCCGCTTCAGCACGACATCCTCTCTCACACTCGGGGGAATGGTTTGGTGACCCTCTGAGCTGGCATCTGCCCACCTGAACACACCCAGTTCCTTCACTTGCTCCTGTTGTGAGGGGATGTCAAGGTCTTCTTCCCTCCAGGAATTTTTCCAAAATCGGTCCCATGGCTGCTACGGCCCCCCTGAAACGTGGGCCCAGAGCCAGGGCCCCCACAGTCATATTTACACGGGCTCCTCCTTGAGATAAAATCAGGTGGCACAGCTGGTAAAGAATCCGCTGGCAATGCAGGAGTCCCGTGTTCGATGCCTGGGTCGGGAAGATCCCCTGGGGAAGGGAACGCCTACCGGCTCCAGTATTCTTGCCTGGAGAATCCCATGGACAGAGGAGCCTGGCGGGCTACAGTCCAGGGGGTCAGAAAGACTGGGGCGTGACTGGGCGGCTGAGCACACGCAGTGGTTCACCAGGACCACCCACCAACTGCTGCTAATTTTTCCACAGGACTGAAGCACCTGCGACAGACTGGTGGAAGGTATGCCCTGCAGAGGCACACTGTGCCACCTGGGCACAGCCAGGCAGATACTTACAGAGTGGGAGGATAAGTGAGACACTGCTGTGACCACGAGACTCCCGCATCAGACAGCAACGTCTCTCCTCCTCTCTGATCCATCTGAGAAGGCTTTCTGGAGGAGGAGCTGAGATTCCAGGAGGTGTGAGAGACAGGCAGTAAGACAGGCTGGCACTCTGGGGCTGCCAGGGGGAATGTGAGAGGCCTTAAAGGAACATTCAGAGCAGGGAGTGTTGAGTGGTTTGTACAACAGACTTTGAGATCTGGCGTAGAAGCGAAGAATTGATGCTTTCAAACTGCTGTGCTGAAGAAGACTCTTGAGAGTCCCTTGATCAAACCAGTCAATCCTAAAAAAAAAAATCAACCTGAATATTCATTGGAGGGACTGATGCTGAAGCTGACAGTCCAATACTTTGGCCACTTGGTGTGAAGAGGTGACTCACTGGAAAAGACCCTGACGCTGGGAAATATTGAAGGCAGAAGAAGGGAATGACAGAGGATGAAATGGTTGGATGGCATCACCAACTCAATGGACTTGAATTTGAGCAAACTCCAGGATGCAGTGAAGGACAGGGAAGCCCAGCATGCTGAAGTCCATGGGGCTGCAGAGAGTCAGACACGACTTAAGGACTGGACAGCAGCAAAGAGAATCTCGGCCCTCCGGGTATGACCTCTGTGTCCTTGGGCAAGTTACTCCTCATCTCAGAGCCTCCCTCGGACAGGGATAATGGTTCCTCTCAAACAAAGTACTTATGTCCACTCACTGAAATCATTTGTGTAAAACTCTTGGCACAGGCCTTGGTACATAGTACCCACCAATAAATAGTAGCCATTGTGATATAATTTCTAAATTTGGTTGAACAGCAAATGCTGCTTTGAGCAGGTATAGCGAGGGTTGAGATTCATGCTTTGAATCCGAAGCCCAGAGAGAAGGATCCTTACTCGAAGTGTGGTGGAGGGAAGCCCTGGGCTAAGACTCAGGACTGGACTTTTGTTACTGCTCTGTTACTCTTAAGCAACTTCTTCCCAGGGGCCCCTAGTCTCGGCTTCCTTACCTCTAAAAAGTGAGGTCCTTTTCAACTCTGGAGAACCTAATCTCTAAGCAGAGAGATTGAGCACAAGAGAAGGGAGTCAATGAAGGGGACCAGGCAGCGTGGAGATTGTTGCAGAAGAGCTGAGGAACAGAAAATCTCACAGAGATAGATAGAATCATAGTCCAAGAAAGAAGAAAATGCCACCAAAGTTTGCCCAGAAAGGCAAGAACAGAAGGGTGATCAGAACCCAGACAGAAGAAAAACAGGTGCAATGTGCAGTAAATAAGAATTTGAAGGGAAAATTATATATACATATACACATATATATATATTTCATGGTTAAATATAAAAGGAGCACCAAGAAATAATAACTCACATTTGCAAAGCACTTGCATGAATATTATTTCATTCTGTCCTCAGAACACAATTTCATTTTGCAACAAGGAAGCAAAGAGTCAATAACCTTGCCACTGTCAATAGTTTATGGAGGATGGAGCTAATGCTCAAATCCAGATTTTCTGCCTCACATCTATGTTCTTACCATGATAGTGTCAGTTGTAATAGACTGGTGTAATGGGTCATCATATTTTTAAATTTTCTTAAGTATCAATATGCTGTTTTGATAATAAAGTTTAAAATATTAAATATGTACATTCTTATTAGAACCTTTATTCTCTGCAACTCAGAGTATTTTAAAAGGACGACTTCATTTGGATGTAAATAACTCTTTTCCTAGCTTCATTTTTTCAGCTGCTTCAGATGTTTTTATCAGAGCAGATGAAAAGTGTGAAGTCGTTGAAGGTGAAGCCCTGCAGGTCCCCAGATTAATCATGCTGTGTTTTGCCGACTGTCATCAAAAGATAGACATTTATATTGTTTCCCCAGTGAAAGGGAAACATTGTGCATTTTGAACTTTTGGCTTTTCTAATATGAATTATTTTTAAAAAGATACAAAGTTATCCAGACTTTAAATCTAGACAACATGAGAAACTTTGGATATTTTTGTGGGGTATAGTTAATTTACAATGTTGTGTTAGCTTCTGGTGTATAGAAAGTGACGAAGTTTTATATATACATGTATATATATACTTTTCAGATTTTTTTCCATTATAGTTTATTACAAGATATTAAAAACAGTTCTCTGTGCTACACAGCAAATCTTCATTGTTTATCTATTATACATAGTAGTTTGTATCTGCTAATCCCAAACTCCTAATTTAACTATCCCCTCCCTTTCTTTCCCCCTTTGTAAACATAAATTTGTTATCTATGTCTTTGAAGAACTTTAGATATTCAAGCATGCAACTATGTTATTCCTTTTCTCCAATAGGTTATTCAGAGTTTGGAAAGAAAGCATGAGCCTTTCTGCTTTTTCGGCTTTCAAAAGATTTCTCAGTTTAGATCAAATTAATCTATAAGAATATGAGTTTTTTCCGCTATGCACATGGATTTTAAGACATTAACAACCACATTTGCAAAGCCCTTTCTCTTTGTTTATCTGCTCTAGCTCTTAGGACAGCACTCCTACATGAACAAGACAAGTAACAATCTTGGGAAAGGCCAGAGAGTCTCTAGGTCCCCAGGCTGGTGGCTTGGCTGAGCCCAGCTGCAGCCGAAGTACCTGCAAGACTGTACATTTCACATTCATGCCCCTAATAACTGTGATCAACATAAAAGTTCATGAAGGCAAAACTTCCCTTGAAACTGTCTGTGTATCCAGCCTAGAACACTGCTTAGGGACAACGCGCCTTGACCCAGGTCCAGCCCTGGCTCGGTTCCTTCCCCAGAAATTTGGCCAAATCACTCCACTCTAGTTTTCTCAGCTGTGACCTAGCAAAGATAGGGTCTTCTCTGCCTGCCCCTGTGAGACCAAGTGATAGTGTGAGATGGCTCATGGGAAACACTGAAGTAAACTTTTGGGACATAGATGTTATTACCATCAGCTTGAAACTATGTATAAACACATCTGCCTAAAATTTGTCCTCACTCAATGCTTTGACTGCTAAAATGTGCCCAGAATTCAGTTCAGCCTTCCAAGTTTTCTGAGTTCATATTGGGGTTTTCTTTTTAGCTTTAATTTTCCCACAATTTCCCTAAACTAACGGGGTTTAGGGGTTCCTGATGGAGACCCCTGAAGCACTGAATGGTGGGCATTACACAGAGCAAGATCAGATTTCCAGCTAGTTTCCAAAGTTCTCCCCCAGAACATCCAGATTCTATGGACCTTCGGTGCTGTGACTACCCTTTGAACCACCCACTAATAGGCAGTATCCAAAACTCTTTGTAGCGCCTTTTGGTTCCCTTTCCTGAGTCAGAGCAGAAGGCTCAGGACCCAGGACCTTGAAGGTAACTGTTGCTGCTGTTGTAGTTTAGTTGCTCATTTGTGTCCGACTCTTTGCCACCCCATGGACTACTGTACACCAGGCTTCCCTGTCCTTCACAATCTCCCGGCGTCTGCTCAAACTCATGGCTGTTGAATAGATGACACCATCCAACTGTCTCATCCCCTATTGCCCCCTTCTTCTCCTGATGTCAACCTTTCCCAGCGTCAGGGTCTTTTTCAATGAGTTGGCTCTTCGCAACTGGTGGCCAAAGTGTTGGAGCTTCAGCTTCAGCATCAGTCCTTCCAAAGAATATTCAGGGTTGATTTCCTTTAGGATGGACTGGTTTGATCCCGGTGCCTGGATCATTTTGCTGAAATATTTTCCCTTCCATTCATCACTCAGCCCCTGAAATCTTGCTTAACTCTTATACATCTGTAAACAATAATCTGCCGTGCACCTGTCATGTACCGAATACTGCTCTGGCCACTGAAACAGCAGGAGCAGCCGAGCATGGTGCCCGTCTTCATGACACGTACCCTTCCATGGAAGCCTCATTCTTCTCCATCCTCACACTCTTCATCTCAGGACTTTGCTGCCGGAGGAGTAGCTAATGTGTATTGAATCCTCTTTATGGGCAGTGTCTCAGACGATTGCTGCATCACACTTATGAATGGATACTTTTATCCCCATTTTATAGACAAAGATGAAATCAAGGCTCAAAAAGGATAAGTAATTTGCCCAAGAACACATAGCTAGTAAGAACTGGAAATGTGTCTGAAAACAACTGTGACTTGACAGTTCTTTGTATAGAGACGTTTCCAATTTTCTCTATGGTTGGTTTTCTGAGTGAGGCTACTATTTTATCTATAATGGTTAAGGATGTAAACTAGACTATGGCTTAAAAAATATATATCCTAAAGTGAAATTCAGGTTATATTACTTACAAGTTTACTCTCTAGATCTCAGTTTCTCTATCTGCAAAAGAGAATAATAATACCCCATTACTATCCCATGGAGTTTCAAAGATTAAATGAGACAACACTCAATACAGTGGTAGTATATTATATCATACAACTTTCCTCTTAAGCACAACTTTTTCAATAATCTTGAATATTTCATAGATCTTAAATTTCAATAATCTTGAATTTCAATAATCTTGAATAATCTTGAATATGGAACTTTTCACCGTATTTAGAAAATCTAAAACAAATATTGAAAACTAGCTTCTCTCTAGTTAGATTAAGATTTTTGTGATGGGGAAAACTCAGTGTTCATCTTGTGTTTCCCCATTCCTACCTTACCCACAACACTGACACCAGAAGGTGGGTTTTTTCCCCACACCAAGGAATTTTGTGACACGAGATGAATGTGCTGTGATTTAACTCAGTTCTGACACATCCCACGGGTTAAGGACACAGTCCCATGAGGCTGCTCCCAACTTCAGATACCATTGCAAGTAATAAGGTCTCCGCTTACCTACAACTTTCGTTCAACTTAAACTGCAAACTGGAGGATCTCATGACCTCCTCCCCCTTGGGTTCAGTTACTGACTAAAACAAGTCACCAAACTCAGGGAAACATCTACTCACACTTACCTTTCATTAAAGGGTATGATAAAGGACACAGATGAGCAGCCGGATGAAGAGATACACAGGTGAGGTCTGGGAGGGCAGGAGTCTCTGTCTCCACGTTCACCCTCCCAGTGCTCGCTAACCTGGAAGCTCCTCTTGCCCCACACTGTTGGGACTTTATGGTGGCTGCCTCAGGTAGGCATGATCAATTGTCAACCCCGGTTCCAGCCTCTCTGCCCTTTCTAGGGAATGAGGAGGTGGGGCCGAAATATCCAAGCTTCTCATCATGACTCGGTCTTTCTGGTGGCCAGCCCCCATCCAGGAAGGCTCAAGAGCCCACCCAAAGTTGCTTCATTAGAACAAAAGACACTCATATCACCCAGGAGATTAAAAGAACTTTAGGAACTCTGAGTCAAGAGCCAGGGTCAAAGACTAAAACGCTGAAACAAAAGATTCTCCTAGCATTCTATTTGCAAGGGATGCAGGAGCCTTATGACAGGAACTGGAGGGAGCAGAGACCAATACATATATTTCTTATTTCACAATATATTTTCTCGAATTTGGACACTATTACTTTTACCTGAATTAATTGCCAACATTAAAAAACCTATAGAGGTTTGGTCTCTCTTCCAAGACCGGACAATACTTTTCAGAAGAATACACACAATAAGTACTCACTAATTGACATGTAATTCTTTTGCACCCCCTCACAATGTCTAGCACAAATCTAAGCAACCAGTCAGTCAGTCAACAAGTCTTTATTTTTTAAAGAAAACTTTTTATTTTGTATTGAGTGAGAGTCACTCAGTCGTGTCCGACTCTTTGTGACCCCATGGACTGGAGCCCGCCTGGTTCCTCTGTCCACAGCATTCTTTAGGCAAGAATACTGGAGTGGGTTGCCATTTCCTTCTCCAGATTTTGTATTGGGGTATAGCTAATTAACAAACAATGTTGTGATAGTTTCAGGTGGACAGTGAAGGGACTCAGCCACCCATATACATGTATCCATTCTCTCCCAAACTCCCTTCCCATCCAGCCTGCCATGTAACATTGAACAGAATTCCCTGTGCTAAACAGTATATCCTGGATGGTTATGCATTTTAAATACAGCAATGTGTACATGTCCATCCCAACTCCCTAACTCCCTTCCCCCTGTCCTTTACCCCAGCAATCATAAGTTTGTTCTGTAAGTCTCAACAAGTCCTTATTGACTCTCTACTATGTGTGTGGATCACAATAAACTGTGGAAAATTCTGAAAGAGATGGGAATATCAGACCACCTGCCTCTTGAGAAATCTGTATACAGGTCAGGAAGCAACAGTTAGAACTGGACATGGAACAACAGACTGGTTCCAAATAGGAAAAGGAGTACCTCAAGGCTGTATATTGTCACCCTGCTTATTTAACTTATATGCAGAGTACATCATGAGAAATGCTGGACTGGAAGAAACACAAGCTGGAATCAAGATTGCCAGGAGAAATATCAATAACTTCAGATATGCAGATGACACCACCCTTATGGCAGAAAGTGAAGAGGAGCTAAAAAGCCTCTTGATGAAAGTGAAGGAGGAGAGCAAAAAAGTTGGCTTAAAGCTCAACATTCAGAAAANTGGAGGACTGAGTGGAGATGCCAGCCGGCGCGGACCCAGAGGCGCGAGGTCCTGCTGAAGGTAAGGGCAGCGACTTCCCCGAGCGAGGCTAGAGCGGCCTCCCGCCAGGCCCCGAGCCGGGTCACAGCGCACCCTGGCGGTCGGAGCGGAGAGGCTAGATTTATGTGCAGCCTTGGGTGGCGGGTCCCAGGGTCGGCGCCACGTGGTCCCGGAAAACAGTGATAGCACAGTTTATCGCAGTTTACAGCGCTCGACACACTTCATTCATTTAACGACGACGGACCGGACCGAAGGGGTAGCTGCTATTATGCCACTTTAAAAGATGGGAAAAGGTAGGCTGACGTAGGTGAAGTAATTTGCCTAAGACTATAGAGCCAGTTACCTAAGTGGACGTTCCTAAATCTTCAGCCGGATGTTTCCATAAATGCAGATCACCTCATCTTGTTCCTGAGTGGTTTCTAATCTCTGTTATGGAGAAGATAACCTGCGTTATCTCCTGGGACACTTCTGAGGCTTAGGCGAGATTAGCCGATTAGGTCGAAAAACAGGGTCTGGTTTAGTAAACTAGAAACAACTGGTGGTTATTAATGATAACCTTGTGTTTGTCAAATCCTTGCAGTTGTGTGTGGAAGGGAATTAATTATTCTTAAAGGAAAAAGCAGAAGAATTTGAGACTCCAGACGTGGAAAGATTCAAACAAGTCCATTCTAAACAGTGGCTGTTTCTCTTTTTTTGGGCCATGCTGCGCAGTTTATGGGATCTTGGCTCCCCCACCAGGGATTGAACCCTGGCCCTTGGCGGTGAAATCACAGAGTCCTAACCACTGGACCGCCAGGTAATTCCCAATGGCTTTTTCTGGGACCCCCTTCTCTAAAACCCAAGTAGAACTGTGTCTCTTGCCGACTTAGTTTATCTTCTATGGCATGACAGTGTGTAAATGAATAAGTCCAGATGCCTACCTAGTGTCACATTCTAGGCTCTTCCGAGTGCAGCCCCAACTTACTGTCTCAGACTCATCTGCTCACTCTCTGACCTCAGCCTTTGCCCTCACAGGCCATGATTTCCATTCCCCATCTGCATTAGTATCCTAACAACAGCTGTAACAAATTACTACAAAGTGGATGGTTTAAAGCAACAGAAGCATATTCTTTCACAGTTTTAAGTGGCTAGAATTCCAAAATCAAGGCAGGGTTCATTCCTTCTGAAGTCTCTGAGATGCACTCTGTTCCATGCCCTTCTAGCTTCTGGCAGTTGCCAGTAATCCTTGCTAGTTCCTCGGCTTACTGATGGATTGCTCTAACCCCTGCCTCCATCTTCATGTGGGGTTCTCTCCCTGTGTGTCTCTTCACTTCTTACATGGATGCCAGTCATATGGGGTTAGGGACCACCATAAGGGCTTCACATTAATGGCCTGAATACATCTGCAAAGACCTCCTTTGCTAGTAAATCACATTCCCAGGTATGTGGGTTGGAACTTCAACTGTTTTGCAGGATACGTTTCAACGCATAACAATCATTGTCACCAGAGCCCAGCAATTATACTTCCTGGGACAGATCCTAGAGACCTTGCGTATGTTTAAGGATGTCAGTGAAACGTTTTTGGTGAAACTAAGACACAGGCAACAACCTAGTTGCCTATCAATAGAAAATTAGACGCATGTGCTGTTACAGTCACACAGTAAAGAATTACAGACTGCTGACATGAATGAGCTCAGGTTATAGGTATCAACATGTATGACCTCAAGAACATAAAAAAGCAAGTTACAGAACTGTAAGTGTAATATGGAGCCGTTTAGATAAAATTTTATTTTATTTATTATTTTTTAAAGAAGTGATCATATTTACTTATTTGTTTATTGCTTTGGGTGTGCCCTGCAGCACGTAGGATCTTAGTTCCCCAACCAGGGGTCAAATTTACAGCTCCTGTGTTGGAAGACTGAGTCTTAACCACTGACTCAGTCTGCTTAACCACTGGACTGCCAAGAAAGTCCCTAGATAAAATTTGAAAATACACAAAACCACAGCATACATTCACTCATAAATGTATGTAAAAGTTTGAAAGAATGCACCAAAGATGCAGTTCAGTTCAGGATCAGGAGGGCACAAGAGGGTGTTTGCCCTTGTGGAGAGAATAAGACAACTTTGTCATATTTGCTTCATAAAAAATTACAGAAAATATTACCAGTTATCACCATCTGGGTGTGGAACTCTATAATAAATACATTTTACTGTCTAATAAGAAAGTGAATTTGAGTTACTGGTATGAAACGTGAATTGGAAAGGACAGTTGTTAGGGGTGAGTGAGTGAGTGAAGTCGCTCAGTCGTGTCCGACTCTTTGCGACCCCATGGACTGGAGCCCACCAGGCTCCTGCCTCCATGGGATTCTCCAGGCAAGGGTTGTTGTTATTTGGTCATGAGTCATGTCCAACTCTTTGCGACCCCATGGAGTGTAGCCTGTCAGGCTCCTCTCTGTCCATGAGAATCCCTGGGATTCTCCAGGCAAGAATACTGGAGTGGGTTGCCATTTCCTTCTCCAGGGGATCTTCCTGANCTCCAGGCAAGGGTTGTTGTTATTTGGTCATGAGTCATGTCCAACTCTTTGCGACCCCATGGAGTGTAGCCTGTCAGGCTCCTCTCTGTCCATGAGAATCCCTGGGATTCTCCAGGCAAGAATACTGGAGTGGGTTGCCATTTCCTTCTCCAGGGGATCTTCCTGAGCTATGAACTTGCGTCTTCTCCATTGGCAGGTGGATTCTTTACCACTGAGCCACCAGGAAAGTCCAAGGAGTAGGGAGGCAAGATCAAAAGAAAGCTGACAAAGGGGGTTCATGTTTGGGAGTTCGTGTAAAAAAAAAAAAAAAATCAAATGCAAAAAAAAAAAAAAAAAAAAAGAAAGCTGACAATAATCCAGGCAAGAAATTTTCGATTGTCTGAGTTCAGGTGAAAGTATCAGTGATGGAGGAAAGGTTACAGATCTGGACTTATCAAGGAGGAAGAATCAAAAGTGTTTGGTGATTAAAATGCAGGTAGAAGTAGAAAAGGAGAAATAATTCCCAGTTTATCAGTTAAAATTAGGGTTATCTGCAGGTAACAGAGACCCAAAATAACAGGCTTAATCAAAATGAAATATATTTCTCTAACTTAAAAATCTGGAGATAGGCATTCCAGGGCTAGTATGGCATTTCTGCCCCACACAACCCTCAGCAACCCAGCTCATGCCTCCACCCTCCATAAGGTGTGGCCCTTACCCAGTGGTCCAAGGAGGCAGTCACAGCTTCAGCCCCCACGTCTCCATTCCAAGCAGGAGTCTACAGAAAGAGGCACACACACACACACATTAGAAAAGGAGAAATAATTCCCAGTTTATCAGTTAAAATTAGGGTTATCTGCAGGTAACAGAGACCCAAAATAACAGGCTTAATCAAAATGAAATATATTTCTCTAACTTAAAAATCTGGAGATAGGCATTCCAGGGCTAGTATGGCATTTCTGCCCCACACAACCCTCAGCAACCCAGCTCATGCCTCCACCCTCCATAAGGTGTGGCCCTTACCCAGTGGTCCAAGGAGGCAGTCACAGCTTCAGCCCCCACGTCTCCATTCCAAGCAGGAGTCTACAGAAAGAGGCACACACACACACACACAATCAAGTACAAAGGATACACAGTATTACCTTTTTTTTGGCAGGTGGTTTTTGGGATCTTAGTTCCCTGACCCCAGCTCTTGGTAGTGAAAGCATGGAGTCCTAACTACTGGGATGCCAGAGAATTCTCAACTAATTGCCTTTTAAGGGAGCTATAATAGAATGAGGCAGAATGTGGCAAAGATGAGCTAGAGGAGAGAGAGCCGGGGAGGGCCCAGGACGGAGGACTCAGTGCCAGTTGTGGACATCAGGGAAGCCTTCATGGAGGAGATGGCATTTGATCTGAACTTTGTAGGATGTATGATGGTTTGCATGCTGGAGAGGAGGAAAGGAGAAAACACGGCCAGTGTTCCACCTCACTGTCTAACTTGTCCCTGCTACCCCCACTGGTTCCTGTCTTTCTTCTCAACCATCATCAGGGTGGCTCTGCACCTTCTGACTCTTATCTTCAGAAGACAGTGGCTAGCTGGCTTCCCTCTTCCGACTGATCACCTCTTCTGGCCATTTCCTGTTTTTGTTTTTTTTTTTCTCCCTCTTACCTCCCACTCCCAACCCTACTATTGATGACCTGGACTCCTGAATCCTGCATTTCAGAGTTTGGTCCTCATCTGCTAATTAGCTGGGAAAGATCGAAGGCAGGAGGAGAAGGGGACGACAGAGGATGAGTTGGTTGAATGGCATCACTAACTTGATGGACGTGAGTTTGAACAAGCTCTGGGAGTTGGTGATGGACAGGGAAGCCTGGTGTGCTGCAGTCCATGGGGTAGCAAAGATTTGGAGGCGACTGAGTGACTGAACTGAACTGACTGAATTCTTTAATCCATCCATCTGCCATTGCAATCAGAGAGCCTCTGGCAGCCTCCTCTACTCTCAAGTCAACCGTGTATCTGCACTTTATTTATATTCTCTTTATTTTACATATAAACTTCCAAGTAAGCACTCAGATATATATATGTCAAGTTCATCAGTATTTTTTTTTTTTTTGGCTATGCTGTGTGGCATTGGGATCTTAATTCCCTGACCAGGGATTGAACCTGGGCCCTTGGCAGTAAAAACATGGAGTCCTAACCATTGGACTGCCAGAGAGTTCCCATTCCCTTTAAATCAGTTTTAACAGACCACATGCAAGCCCTTGGTCCAGGCAGTCTGGGTGACGTTTGGATTCAGGCATTCACGGGCTCTGGATTCCAGCAGTTGGAAATGACTATTGATAATATCATGCCCTGTTACATGGTGTCTGGAGCCTTTCTCCCATTTCCTGGTCACCCTCAGGCAGACTCAGAGGAAGTGTTTCCAGAAACTTTTCTGAGCTCAGAAAAGTCAGCCCTCTGGGCTCCAGGTAGATCCAAATATTTATTGGATTCTCCTGGGTGAAAGGGGGCAGGAATGTCTAACAGTGAGGAGATCCTGAGTCAAAGAAATTCTTCACCGTGCTCCACCCTCGTCATTGCTTGTATTATTATTTGCTACACAGCCCGGAATTCTGCTGGAGTTCCAGCTGCCTGGAACTGAGCTGTCTATAGTCATGAGAGAGCAACAAAGGCAATACTTCACTAGCAAATCAGTAAACCCTCTCAACCGAAAGGCCCACACTCTCCATCCCAATGCAGGTGAAGTTGTAGATCACAGAATCTAGAAACTGAAAAGGCTTTCAGAGCTCCTTCAGGACAGTGCTTCTCACGCTGTGATGTGCATCGGAACCACTCAGGGCTCTTGTGAAAATGCAGGCTCTGATTCAGCAGGTCTTAGTGGGGCCTGTAATTCTGCTTATAAGCTCCCTGGCTAGGCCAGTGCTGCTGGCCAGTGGACCACATTTGGAGCAGCGTAAATCTAGACCATGCCATGCAGCCCTTTATAGATGTCAGTGGAAGCCTGTGTCCCAAACTCCAGACTTCCCACTGTATATATGGAGAATCTGAGGTCAAAGGAATGAAATATTGCCTAAGGTCACCTGGCCAACTGGGGCTTGAGACTGGGAACAAAAGCACAAATGAAGGGTAGATTCCTTTTACCAATTGCAGATGACTGTGAGGATCCCCTGATCTCTTCCTGACCTGGAGTCAGCTCCTTGGTGGCCCGTCCAGGAACCATCTCCAGGCTTCTGTTCCAGGCCCAGGCTGTGGATCGGTGCTGCGGGTCAGCCTCAGGCTGCAGGAAGAAAAGGTGTAGTCTCTTCCAGGCCAGGGGACTGAAGATCCTTAAGGAAAGAGAGACCTTTGCACAGACTTGTACTTTTAGAGGAGTGCTCTTGCCATCACCACCTGGGGGAATGACGGAAGCAGGACTGGGCAGTAAGAACAAAGGTTCTGAAGCTATAATGGCCCTGAAGAGTAGTCCTGAACTGGGGCGAGCGGTCTGGCTTTTCTACCTGCGCATTGACCTTGTCCTGCTGCATGACCTCGCCTGGCAAGTGAATGCTTCAGTGGAAAGGGAGCAGGGGATCTGAGCACCACGTGGATGCTTATATAAACTGTGTAAGGAGAGAGTGCTTATGAGGGGCCCACTTGTATGGGGGGGAGGGTGTGTGTGTGTGCATGCGCACACGTGTATATGGTGGCTGTATAGGAACGTGCCTCTTTGGAATCTTCAGAGAGTGTTCGCGTGCACTTGGGATGACTGCATTTGAGTGAGACCTTGTTGTGTCATTCATCTGTGTGTACACGTGGAAGTCAGCAGTGTGTGGCTCTGTGCTGATGTCTGGGTGTGCCCCATTTGTGTGTGGGTGTGGGAGTGGTGGCAGGTGTACATGTACTGGCTTCCAGACCCATTTGATGGGAAGCCCTGTGGCCTCCTGTTCTGAGGAGAACAGAGGAGGCCCCTGAGCCAGGGCAGGAGATGCTGGGCTGTCTTTGTGGCCTTGGGTGGGGAGGGGATGGTACGGCTGAAGGCCACATGATCTGAAGAAGCAGCCCTTTCTCTGGATGGACTGGGGCCTTCTGTATCCCCTCAACCCTTGTCCTCCACGTCCAGCCTGCCCCAGGAAAAGGCAGAGCCCTGGAAGAAGAGCTTGGCGGAGGCCTGGGTGCAGGCACTCTTACCAGAAGGAGGCCGGAGGAGAAGTTTCTGGTGACTCTGCCCCTCCTCAGGGTTGGAGGGCATCTCCAGAGCCCCCACAGAATGTACTGGGGTCTTTGGCTGGTGGGCCATCTGGAAACCTCTCTCCCTGGCTTGCAGAATGTCTCCAGACACTTTTCTGTGCATGTGAAGTCACTCTGGAAAAGCACACCTCCCGTTTTTACCTGATAACTATCAGGATTTCAATAAAGGATTTTTGAAAACCCTTTATTAAAGGTATCCAACTGTGGCTTCCTGTGTGCGGCCCTTGGGTGTGTCTTCGTTTCCCTTTGTTCTGCTTCACACTCAAGACACTTCACCTGAAGGACCCCAGCTGCCCTGTCAGCTAGAATCGTGACCAGCTCTGGGTTCCGGACCAGCCGTGGGCTCATGCCGGTCACCTGCACGGAGAGGGAGGTGCACACGTGGCCTCGCGTGTCCTGTGTATGCCCGTCTGGGCTGGGGCTGTGGGGTAGCTGTAAGTAACTGCCTGTCATGTGGTGGTTCTAGGAGCCCAGAGCCTAGAGGGGTTGCCTCTGAATGGGGAACCAGGAGGGGTGACATGGAGAAGGTGACTCACCCAGGTTCACAAAGAGCACCTTTAATAGGGCCTAGCCTGTCACATAGTTGGCCTGTTGTTTTTCCCAAACAGTTCTGTCCCTCTTGCTGCCTCTGCTGGATCCACCCTGCTCTGCCCATGGGGGTGAGGACCAACATTCAGGTTGAGATGTGAAGGCCTGAACCTATTCCATCCACAAATCCCAAATACGCCCTCTCATCAAGACTTGACATGCTCAATGTTGAGTCATTTCTGACTTTACCCATTTCCAGAAATCCAAGTCATCCTTAATCCAGCTCTCTATCACCTCCCACACTCCCCAGTTGACGCCCAGAATATACTAATAAACAGCTACTAAAACATTTATTCCCTCATTTATTCCTCACAATAAGTTGGAAGGAAGTTGGAGCCCAAAGTCTATAGCAAGGGAGGGGCTGAGTTGGGGATCAGGCCCAGCTCTCATTATCACAGGAAGAAGGCACCTGCCTCTCATCCACACGGTCACATCATAGCGCTCTCTTGGGTCACCCCAGAAGCCCCTTACTAGACTACTGGACTCCGATCTTGCCCCTTAGGGTATTCTCCTTAGAAACAGCCAGCAGTATCCTTCTAAAGCATATCATCACCCTAGAGGGACATTAAAAAAAAGGGCAATTATAAAGGAAGATGCAGCATCTGCCATAAGACAGCATTTTGAAGGGCAGAACTGATTTGGGGTTCTCTGAGTGTGATGATAAATGTAAATACAGATGCTGCTGGCCAGAAGTGCAGAACAGAGACATCCGACCTGCGATGTCAAGTAAAACCACCTGGGTTTTCCAAAGAAGGCATACAGATGGCCGACAGGCACATGAGAAAGGCCCAACATCACCAGTCATCAGTTCAGTGCAGTCACTCAGTCGTGTTCAGGTCTTTGCAACCTCATGGACTGCAGCACCCCAGGTTTCCCTGTCCATCATCAACTCCTGGAGCTTGCTCAAACTCATGTCCATCGAGCTGGTGATGCCATCCCACCATCTCATCCTCTGTCGTCCCCTTCTCCTCCTGCCTTCAATCTTTCCCAGCATCAGGGTCTTTTCTAATGAGTCAGTTCTTCACATCAAGTGGCCAATGTATTGGAACTTCTAATCACCAGAGAAATGCAAATCAAAACCACAATGAGATATCACCTCATGCCTGTCGGAATAACTATCATTATAAAGTCTACAAATAACAAGTTTTGGTGAAGATGTGGCGAAAAGGAAAGCCTAGTACACTATTGGTGGGGTTGTAAATTGGTGCAGCGGTTATGGAAAACAGAATAGAGATTCCTCAAAACACTAAAACTTTAACATATGATCCTTCAATTCCACTGTTGGTATTTATCTGAAGAAAACAAAAGCAATAATCTGAAAAGATACATGCACCCCAATGTTCATAGCAACATTATTGACAATAGCTCAGATATGAAAGCATCCTAAGTGCCCATCAACTGATGAGTGAATAAAGATTATAATATATATATATATAAAATGTTGGACATGACTGAGCACACACACACACATATATGTATATAATAGAATATTAGTCCAAAAAAAGATGAAATTTTGCTATTTGTGGCAATGTGAATGGACCTAGAGGGGGTATTATGCTTAAATAAATCAGAGAAAGACAAATATTCTATGTTATCACTTAGATGTGGAATCTAAAACAAGCAAATGCATATAACAAAACAGAAACAGATTCACAGATATAGAGAACAAAGTAGTATTTGCCAGTGAGGAGAGTGAAGGGAGAAGGGAGTAGGGGTGAAAGGTAGATTAAGAGATACAAACTATTATGTCTAAAATAAATAACAAGACTATATTGTACAGCATGGGGAATAAAGCCATTGTTTTGTAATAACTTTAAGTGGAGTATAACATATAAAAATACTGAATCACTGTGCTGTACACCTGAGTGAGTAATAGTTGCTCAGTCATGTCCAACTCTATGACCCCATGGACTGTAGCCTGCCAGGTTTGTCCATGGATTTCTCCAGGCAAGAATACTGGAGTGGTTTGCATTTCCTTATCCATGTACACCTGAAGCTAATATTAGTGTTGTAAATCAACTATACTTCAATAAAAAGTAAGGGAAAAAACATCTGGAGGAGGAAACACTGACTTAAATCTGAAGACTGAGTTCAAGTTTGAGGTGAGGTGAGGTGAAGTCGCTCAGTCGTGTCCGACTCTTTGTGACCCCGTGGACTGTAGCCTACCAGGCTCCTCCGTCCATGGGATTCTCCAGGCGAGAATACTGGAGTTCTCCAGGGGATCTTCCCGACCCAGGGATTGAACCCAGGTCTCCCGCATTGGAAGCAGACGCTTTAACCTCTGAGCCACCAGGGAGTTTACTAAGCAGAAAAGGAAGGCTGTTACCAGGATAAAGGAACAGCACTTGTCAAGGCTGGAAGACATCAGAGAATGGGACACAGATCGTCAGACAGAGTCAAGGTGCTCTCAGATCGAACGCGCTCTACTGCTTGCCAGGCGGATTCTGTGCCACCGAGCCGCCTGGGAAGCCCATATTAAGACACAGTGCCTGACGCGTAACAGCTAATGCTTGCCTGCATTATTTCATATGGCCTTGACGAAAATCCTAAAGGGTTGACTCTTATTATTCATTTTATAAAATCTTAAGTCAGAAATTGGGAAAAGTCTGAGATTTTTACCTTGTAAGCTTAACCTGTTAGAGCTAACCTGTTAGAGTTTTTATATACTTGGAGCAGACGTGAGACCTCTGGGTCAGAGACAAGGAGGATTTAGTACTCACCTGCCAGGGCACCTTTTCCACCTGCTTCACGCTCCGTGGGGAAGGGTGATGAAGGCTAGAGGTTACCTGTTCATGCAGAGGGGTGCCCCATAGGACAGGAGCCCTCAGATTAGGAAACTGGTGATCCCTTCCAATGGTGAGAGAGATCAGTTGTTCCCCTGGAATGGAGGCAGGTTTCCACTGAGGGAGAGAGGAGGAAAAGGCTTATCTTTACTACCTTGCTGTATCTCCAGAGAGATAATCTCCAAACATCTCATGAAATATGTGTCTCTAGCTTCCAAGGCTATTTTTCATTCAAACATACCTTACATAGAAGACCCAGATCTTGCATCAGGTGAGAAATCTGGTCAGACTTGTCTCCTAAGAAGGATAAGGAAATTGAAGCTTAATATATTGCAGAGTATTTGAACTAGGGCTAGTGAAAGCACTAGGAAAATGATTGAATGAATGAATGACCTAGGCGACGGTCAACATACAAATGGCCACCTTTATATACTCTCCTGAAAATAGGTATTGGGGCTTCCCTGATAGCTCAGTTGGTAAAGAATTCGTCTGCAATGCAGGAGACCCTGGTTCGATTCCTGGGTCGGGAAGATTCCCTGGAGAAGGGAGAGGCTACCCACTCCAGTATTCTTGCCTGGAGAATTCCCATGGACAGAGGGGCCTGGTGGGGTTCACGGCGTTGCAGAGTCGGACACGACTAACAGCATAGGGCAGGGCGGTATATGAGTGCCTTGTGATCATGGCAGAAAGCTCTTTATCAGAACTAACTTGAACAGGGACTTCCTTGCGGGTGCAGTGTTTAAGACTTCGCGCTTCCGCTGTAGGGGGCGTGGCTTTGATCCCTGTTCAGGAAATTTTACTCGTTTTTGACTGTTGGATCCTTGCTGCTTTGAGGGCTCTCTCCAGTTGTCACAAGCAGGGGCTACTCTCCAGCTGCAGTGGCTGCTCTTGTTGTAGCTTGTAGCATCTAGGCGCAAGGGCTCAGCAGTTGAGGCTCACAGGCTTACTTGCCCCAAGGCATGTGGGATCTTCCCAGACCAGGGACAGAACCCATGTACCCTGCATTACCACTGCCATTACTGAAGTCCATTGCTGTCTCCGTTTTTATAAGAAAATGTGGCACAGAGAAGCCAAGCTTCTTACATGATTGAGCTTTGGCAGATGGCAGGCCTGGCGTTTGAACCCAAGTAGTCAGACTCCAGAGGCCAGTTTAGTAACCGTTTGCTAAACTCTTTTGAAGTTTAGCATCCTGTCTGTGTATGTCCATGTGTGCGTGCTTGTGTGTGTGTGTGTGTGCATGTGTGTGTGGATAAATTCTCCTCTAGTTCTCACAAGCTTATGAGAGAGGCATTATTATCATCCCTAATAAAGATGAGGAGACTAAAACTCAGGTGTAAAAACTTGCCCAAAGTCTTTGGGTTAATAAGTTGTATTTAAGAAATTTGAACAAAGCACTGTATGTCTACTAAAGCTAAGCCCTGACCACTATATGATTCTGATGTTTCTGAACCTCAGTTTCCTATATGCAAATAAATGTAAATAAAAATATTCCTGAAAGTGAGGACATGGAAGCAACCTAAATGTCTATCAACAGAGGATGAATACAGAAGATGTGGTATATATATGCTATGCTATGCTAAGTCACTTCAGTCGTGTCCGACATACATTGGAATATCACTCAGCCATAGAAAGGAATGAACGTGGGTCATTTGAAGAGATGTGGATGGACCTAGAGACTGTCATACAGAATGAAGTCAGTCAGAAAGAGAAAAACACCCCTCATATAGAGGGGTGGGATGGGGAGGGAGATGGGAGGGAGGTTCAAGAGGGAGGGGATATATGTATACCTATGGTATCAGTTCAGTGCAGTCACTCAGTCGTGTTCAGGTCTTTGCAACCTCATGGACTGCAGCACCCCAGGTTTCCCTGTCCATCATCAACTCCTGGAGCTTGCTCAAACTCATGTCCATCGAGCTGGTGATGCCATCCCACCATCTCATCCTCTGTCGTCCCCTTCTCCTCCTGCCTTCAATCTTTCCCAGCATCAGGGTCTTTTCTAATGAGTCAGTTCTTCACATCAAGTGGCCAATGTATTGGAACTTCTAATCACCAGAGAAATGCAAATCAAAACCACAATGAGATATCACCTCATGCCTGTCGGAATAACTATCATTATAAAGTCTACAAATAACAAGTTTTGGTGAAGATGTGGCGAAAAGGAAAGCCTAGTACACTATTGGTGGGGTTGTAAATTGGTGCAGCGGTTATGGAAAACAGAATAGAGATTCCTCAAAACACTAAAACTTTAACATATGATCCTTCAATTCCACTGTTGGTATTTATCTGAAGAAAACAAAAGCAATAATCTGAAAAGATACATGCACCCCAATGTTCATAGCAACATTATTGACAATAGCTCAGATATGAAAGCATCCTAAGTGCCCATCAACTGATGAGTGAATAAAGATTATAATATATATATATATAAAATGTTGGACATGACTGAGCACACACACACACATATATGTATATAATAGAATATTAGTCCAAAAAAAGATGAAATTTTGCTATTTGTGGCAATGTGAATGGACCTAGAGGGGGTATTATGCTTAAATAAATCAGAGAAAGACAAATATTCTATGTTATCACTTAGATGTGGAATCTAAAACAAGCAAATGCATATAACAAAACAGAAACAGATTCACAGATATAGAGAACAAAGTAGTATTTGCCAGTGAGGAGAGTGAAGGGAGAAGGGAGTAGGGGTGAAAGGTAGATTAAGAGATACAAACTATTATGTCTAAAATAAATAACAAGACTATATTGTACAGCATGGGGAATAAAGCCATTGTTTTGTAATAACTTTAAGTGGAGTATAACATATAAAAATACTGAATCACTGTGCTGTACACCTGAGTGAGTAATAGTTGCTCAGTCATGTCCAACTCTATGACCCCATGGACTGTAGCCTGCCAGGTTTGTCCATGGATTTCTCCAGGCAAGAATACTGGAGTGGTTTGCATTTCCTTATCCATGTACACCTGAAGCTAATATTAGTGTTGTAAATCAACTATACTTCAATAAAAAGTAAGGGAAAAAACATCTGGAGGAGGAAACACTGACTTAAATCTGAAGACTGAGTTCAAGTTTGAGGTGAGGTGAGGTGAAGTCGCTCAGTCGTGTCCGACTCTTTGTGACCCCGTGGACTGTAGCCTACCAGGCTCCTCCGTCCATGGGATTCTCCAGGCGAGAATACTGGAGTTCTCCAGGGGATCTTCCCGACCCAGGGATTGAACCCAGGTCTCCCGCATTGGAAGCAGACGCTTTAACCTCTGAGCCACCAGGGAGTTTACTAAGCAGAAAAGGAAGGCTGTTACCAGGATAAAGGAACAGCACTTGTCAAGGCTGGAAGACATCAGAGAATGGGACACAGATCGTCAGACAGAGTCAAGGTGCTCTCAGATCGAACGCGCTCTACTGCTTGCCAGGCGGATTCTGTGCCACCGAGCCGCCTGGGAAGCCCATATTAAGACACAGTGCCTGACGCGTAACAGCTAATGCTTGCCTGCATTATTTCATATGGCCTTGACGAAAATCCTAAAGGGTTGACTCTTATTATTCATTTTATAAAATCTTAAGTCAGAAATTGGGAAAAGTCTGAGATTTTTACCTTGTAAGCTTAACCTGTTAGAGCTAACCTGTTAGAGTTTTTATATACTTGGAGCAGACGTGAGACCTCTGGGTCAGAGACAAGGAGGATTTAGTACTCACCTGCCAGGGCACCTTTTCCACCTGCTTCACGCTCCGTGGGGAAGGGTGATGAAGGCTAGAGGTTACCTGTTCATGCAGAGGGGTGCCCCATAGGACAGGAGCCCTCAGATTAGGAAACTGGTGATCCCTTCCAATGGTGAGAGAGATCAGTTGTTCCCCTGGAATGGAGGCAGGTTTCCACTGAGGGAGAGAGGAGGAAAAGGCTTATCTTTACTACCTTGCTGTATCTCCAGAGAGATAATCTCCAAACATCTCATGAAATATGTGTCTCTAGCTTCCAAGGCTATTTTTCATTCAAACATACCTTACATAGAAGACCCAGATCTTGCATCAGGTGAGAAATCTGGTCAGACTTGTCTCCTAAGAAGGATAAGGAAATTGAAGCTTAATATATTGCAGAGTATTTGAACTAGGGCTAGTGAAAGCACTAGGAAAATGATTGAATGAATGAATGACCTAGGCGACGGTCAACATACAAATGGCCACCTTTATATACTCTCCTGAAAATAGGTATTGGGGCTTCCCTGATAGCTCAGTTGGTAAAGAATTCGTCTGCAATGCAGGAGACCCTGGTTCGATTCCTGGGTCGGGAAGATTCCCTGGAGAAGGGAGAGGCTACCCACTCCAGTATTCTTGCCTGGAGAATTCCCATGGACAGAGGGGCCTGGTGGGGTTCACGGCGTTGCAGAGTCGGACACGACTAACAGCATAGGGCAGGGCGGTATATGAGTGCCTTGTGATCATGGCAGAAAGCTCTTTATCAGAACTAACTTGAACAGGGACTTCCTTGCGGGTGCAGTGTTTAAGACTTCGCGCTTCCGCTGTAGGGGGCGTGGCTTTGATCCCTGTTCAGGAAATTTTACTCGTTTTTGACTGTTGGATCCTTGCTGCTTTGAGGGCTCTCTCCAGTTGTCACAAGCAGGGGCTACTCTCCAGCTGCAGTGGCTGCTCTTGTTGTAGCTTGTAGCATCTAGGCGCAAGGGCTCAGCAGTTGAGGCTCACAGGCTTACTTGCCCCAAGGCATGTGGGATCTTCCCAGACCAGGGACAGAACCCATGTACCCTGCATTACCACTGCCATTACTGAAGTCCATTGCTGTCTCCGTTTTTATAAGAAAATGTGGCACAGAGAAGCCAAGCTTCTTACATGATTGAGCTTTGGCAGATGGCAGGCCTGGCGTTTGAACCCAAGTAGTCAGACTCCAGAGGCCAGTTTAGTAACCGTTTGCTAAACTCTTTTGAAGTTTAGCATCCTGTCTGTGTATGTCCATGTGTGCGTGCTTGTGTGTGTGTGTGTGTGCATGTGTGTGTGGATAAATTCTCCTCTAGTTCTCACAAGCTTATGAGAGAGGCATTATTATCATCCCTAATAAAGATGAGGAGACTAAAACTCAGGTGTAAAAACTTGCCCAAAGTCTTTGGGTTAATAAGTTGTATTTAAGAAATTTGAACAAAGCACTGTATGTCTACTAAAGCTAAGCCCTGACCACTATATGATTCTGATGTTTCTGAACCTCAGTTTCCTATATGCAAATAAATGTAAATAAAAATATTCCTGAAAGTGAGGACATGGAAGCAACCTAAATGTCTATCAACAGAGGATGAATACAGAAGATGTGGTATATATATGCTATGCTATGCTAAGTCACTTCAGTCGTGTCCGACATACATTGGAATATCACTCAGCCATAGAAAGGAATGAACGTGGGTCATTTGAAGAGATGTGGATGGACCTAGAGACTGTCATACAGAATGAAGTCAGTCAGAAAGAGAAAAACACCCCTCATATAGAGGGGTGGGATGGGGAGGGAGATGGGAGGGAGGTTCAAGAGGGAGGGGATATATGTATACCTATGGCTGATTCATGTTGAGGTTTGACAGAAAACAACAAAATTCTGTAAAGCAATTATGCTTCCATTAAAAAAGAAATAAATTAAAAAAAACCCAAAACAATATATTAGCACATATATGTGGTATCTAGAAAAACGATATAGATGATCTTATTTGCTAATGAGAAATAGAGACACAGACACAGAGGACAAGCGTGTGGACACCGATGAGGGAAGAGGGTTGGGCGGGACGAATTGGGAGTTTGGGATTCACGTGTGTGCAGCATTGATATTACACATAAAATAGATGATAACTAACGAGAACCAACTGTTTAACTTAAGGAACTCTACTCAGTGCTCTGTGGTGACCTAAAAAGGAAGGAAATCCAAAAAAGAGGGGATATATGTATACGTACAGCAAGCTTCCCAGGTGGTGCTAGTGGTAAAGTACCCACCTACCAATGCAGAAGACTTAAGAGATGCAAGTTCGGTCTCTGGGTCTGGAAGATCCCCTGGAGAAGGACACGGCAACCCACCCCCGTATTGTTGCCTGGAGAATCCCACGGACAGAGGAGCCTGGAGGGCTGCAGTCCATGGGGTTGCAAAGAGTCGGACACAACTGAAGCGACTTAGCACGCAGGCATGCACACACAACCGATTCACTTTGCTGTACAGTAGAAACACAACGTTGTAAAGCAACTAGACGCCAATAAAAACGTAATGAAAATAACTACATTAAACTTACTTGTCACTGAAAAAAAAAAAAAAAAACTATTCCAGGTAATGACTGAGGAGAGTATCACTAAGACTATTGTGTGTAAAAGCCCTTTGTTCACTTTGGACTGAAAAACAAAGGGCAATTAGAAAGCAGAAGACATTTTCTTATACTTGTTTTTGCTTTGAGAATATGTCTCTCCTTGATTTCGGAAAGATTTTCTGAGCACAAAGTTTACATTGGAGGCTGGTTGCCAGCCAACATCCAAATGACAGGATTTGCATGTAAAGAGAGTTTATGCTTTAACTTAGTTTTATTTGGAACAGCTTTATTGATATAGCATCCACATGCCATATATTCATCTATTTAAAGTGTACAAGTCAACGATTTTTAATGTATTCAGTTTTATAACCATCACCACAACTGCTACTGAACCAGACAGTCTGCCCACCTACATGCAGAAAAGCCCATTTAATGACAGCAGATTGTGGTGAAGAAAAGTGCAGTGTTCATAGCAGGAGCAAGCAAGGGGTTTAGGCAGCTAATTCTCAAAAGGCCCAAACTGCCCGTGGCTTTCAGGCAAAGGTTTATAAAGATAGGGAGAGGGAGGCGGTTGCACTGTGTGTGTGATCAGCTCGTGGACATTCTTCTGATTGGCTGGTGGTGAGGTAACTGGGAGTCAGCATCATCAACCAGCTCGTCTGGGGTCTATGTGCTTGTGGGCAGCACGCAGTTAACTCCTCCCACCTGGTGGGAGTGTCAGTGGCTGCAAAACAGCCCAAAAGATTTGGCTCAGAATATTATCTACAGCCCTTGAAGAGGAACTGAAGGTCTTTGGCTTTGTTTATTAGCTAAACTATTAATACCTGTGCTCAACTGCTTTCCTCTGTCCCTGTGTTTTCTCACCTCTTTGATTAAATATATTCTTTGGAAGCTGGGGAAGGCCTTAGGAGGCTAGTTTTTCTACAAATAAGAGGCAGGCAGAGCGCATGGGGAAAGGGTTTGTCCTAGGGAGGCCCTCTGCTCAGTTACACAATCAAACTTTGAACATTTTATCATACCCCAAAGAAATTATGGCTCAGCAGTGAAGAATCTGCCTGTAATGCGGGAGGTGCAAGTTCGATCCCTGGATTGGGAAGATCCCCTGGGGAAAGAAATGGCGACCCACTCCAGTATTCTTGCCTGGGAAATCTCGCAGACAGAGGACCCTTCTGGGCTATAGTTCACGGGGTTGCAAAAGAATCGGACATGGCTTAGAGACCAAACAACAAAGAAACCCTGTGTCCGTTAGCAGCTGCCCTCTGTTTCTCCTCGTAGTCCTAGGCAACCACTAATCTACTCCTGTCTTTACAGATTTGCCTCTTCTGGGCCTTTCGTGTAACTGGAATCATACAGTAATAAGTCTTTTAAGACTGCACTTTCGTCATGAGTCATGTTGGTTCCTGCTCCCAGAGCAACCGCAGATGTGGGGAAATGTTTGTGCTCTGTTCTTAGTGGCTTAAATCATTTGGTCCATGTGATCCTGGGCGATCTACCACTATAGTGACAAATAACCAATATCTTGGTTTTGCCAAAGTTGATTAGTTCCAGAATTTCAGTCTCATCTCTTTCTCTCTCCAACCTTTTAGCAGTAAAACATCTCCTTTCTACCAATTGAGGGCAAAGAGAAGAAAAAATCTTGTGTAAGTACAACTGGAGGGAGATAATATGTGTTGGCTTAGATGTTAGGCGCCATATACCTTCATATCTGCTTTCATAATGGGCCTCTGGTTTCAGTGTCCATTTTTATGTCAGATGGAAATGTAACTTGCTGAGGACATTATTTCTGTCCTCTGCTCTGAATGAATTGATGTGATCAGAACAAGGAGCCAAAATTCACACAAATGATCATGTCAGCCTCCACAGAAAGTACAGATAATTAAAGGTCATGACCAGATCCATGGAAACAAAATAGTTTGGATGCTACAATACTTTATGCAGTGTTTATGAATTGACATTTCAGACACATTAGGAAAAGTCTCATTGTCTAACTCCCTTGATTAAACATTTTCTCTTGGCGAACTCCTACATTTACTATATAACCTTCATAATTTTGGCCTTGATTGGGCACAGTATTTATTTTATATTATTTATTTATTTTTTAATTAAAAAACTGGCTGCACTGGGTCTTTGTTTTGGTGCCTGGGTTTAGTTGCCTAGCAGTGTGTGGGATCTTAGGTTCCCCCACGTCCCCACCATTGGAAGGTGAATTCTTAACCACTGGGCCACCAGGGGAGTCCCTCACAGTCAGCATTTATTCATCACATCATGAACAGCCAGATGTCTGTGGGACAGGACAAGGTGCGGTGACGTTCTTCTTCCGATAGGTCTTTCCCCAAAATTCTGCCCCCTGAGCTGGATGCCAGTCCCTGTATTCTTCCTCAAACAGGTCACCTATCCTCTCTGACAGCTCCACGTCATTATGATGCTATGTTCTTCTAAAAAAAAAAAATCTGACAAATCCCTTAAGACTGAACTCAAGCTCCATCTCTTCCCTGGAGTCTCCCCTAATTCCTTCCACTTTGGGTTTTCTTAGAATACACAAGGAAGATGGAAAAAGAGAGCCACCGTATTTTGGAGCTCCTCCTATCAAAAGGAAGAGCCTGTTTCCCTTTTAAAGAGAGAAAAGAAAGGTAGTGCTAAGTCATGTCCAACTCTTGTGATCCCACGAAATGTAGCCTGTCAGGCTCCTCTGTCCGTGGGATTCTCCACGCAAGAATACTGGAGTGAGTGGTCATTTCCTTCTCCAGGGGAATCTCCTGACCCAGGGATTGAACCCAGGTCTGCTTGTTCCCCTTTTGCTTGAATCCAAACTGGCCTTATGACCTGCTCTGACCAATAGAAAGTGGCAGAAATGATGCTATATGAGTTCCAGAGCCTGGATTCCCAGGTGCCTTACGATGTCCCCCCGTGTCCTCTTGGAATGCAGCCCTGAGACCACCAAGCAAAGGAACCGTCTAGCCTGCCAGAGGGTGAGAGGCTGTGGGGGAGAACCAAGCTGCCCTGGCTGAGGCCGTCTGACCGGTCCATCCCAGTGGAGCCACTGGATGATTCTAGCCACAGGAATGAGCCCAGGTGAGCCAGGAGATGTTCCTGTGTGTACACCTGGCCAAGAGCAGAATCGTAAGCATATAAATGATTGTGGTTTTTTTAATATTACCTTTTTTTTTTTTTTTCCATATGACATATGGAATTTAAGTTCCCCAACCAGGGATCAAACCTATGCTGTGCAGTGGAAGCTTGGAGTCTTAACCACTGGACCACCAGGGAAGATCCCTAAATGGTTATAGTTTTAAGTCACAAAATATTGAGGTGGCTTATTATGCAGCAGTAGATGACTGATAATGATGGGCTATTTTTCCTGATGTTTTTAAAGGTTACATATGTGAAGGAGATTACAGAGCATTGTTTGGGAAGGAGCTTTCTTCTCAGGGGAAAACCTTCTCTTTCTCTTATTTTCTTTATTCAAAGAATTCTCCTTCACTATTTAAGTGTCACATTAGGAATCCATTCTCAGAATCCTCTGCACTCGGAGACAGGGTCAGGTGCCCTTTGGATGGGCTCCTTTGCACTCTTATTCTTACCACAGTACATTTTATATCTTATAGCTAAAACTTTATATTTTTTCTGGTCTGTGTTCTCTGGGAAGGTCCTGTGAGGGCAAAGACAAAGCCTAACTCAAACACCACTGCACATCTAGAATTTGGCACAGCACAGGACATGCATGGAAGGATTTTCTGCTTATGGATCTCACTGGTTCATCAAATATTGATGCTCTCACCAGGTTACCTGTTCCACTGTGGGACAGCACTCAGCATGACAATGCTTTTCCCTATCACAATATAATCCCTATCTGTGTACATTCTATTCAAAGGTCTGCATCTGACCACTAGAGCCAGGAAACAAATGCCCTGCATATCTAAGTACAGGTGCGGTGCCCCCCTCATTAAATAGTTTCTTGGGACGTCCCTGGTGGTCCAGTGGCTAAGACTGTGTGCTTCCAGTATAGGGGGCTGGGCTCAATCCCTGCTCAGGGAACTAGAGATCCCACGTGCTGCAACTAAAAGATCCCATGTGCTGTGACTGAGACCTGTTGCAGCCAAATAAATAACATAAGAAACCGTTTCTTCTTCAGTTCATGGCAGGATAAGCAGCTGAGGATCCTGGGGACATCTGGCATAGAGCTCCTGACCATCCTGAGCTCTCTTCTCTTTTCATCCTAAAATATTATAAGAACTTTTTGCATCAAAACCCATTCTTTAGGTTAACAAACCCATCATAAAATGTCGTAACAAGAACTTGGCACTATTGGGAGAGGTCTGATCCAGTCAGAGGACAGTGTGATAATCACTTTCAGTTCAGTTCAGTCACTCAGTCGTGTCTGACTCTTTGCGACCCCAGGGACTGCAGCACGCCAGGCCTCCCTGTCCATCACCAATTCCCGGAGCTTGCTCAAACTCATGTCCATCCAGTCGGTGATGCCATCCAATCATCTCATCCTCTGTTATCCTCTTCTCCTCCTGCCTTCAATCCTTACCATCAAGGTCTTTTCTAATGAGTCAGCTCTTCGCATCAGGTGGCCAAAGTATTGGAGTTTCAGCTTCAGCATCAGTACTTCCAATGAATATTCAGGATTGATTTTCTTTAGGGTTGGTCTCCTTGCAGTCCAAGGGACTCTCAAGAGTCTTCTCCAACACCACAGTTCAAAAGCATCAAGTCTTTGGTGCTCAGCTTTCTTTATAGTCCAACTCTCACATAACTACTGGAGAAAACATAGCTTTGACCTTTGTTGGCAAAGTAATGTCTCTGCTTTTTAATATGCTCTCTAGGTTGGTATTAGTATCTTTTAATTTCATGGCTGCAGTCACTATCTACAGTGATTTTCGAGTCCAAGAAAATATAGCCTGTCACTGTTTCCATTGTTTCCCCATCTATTTGCCTTGAAGTGATGGGACTGGATGGCATGATTGTAGTTTTTTGAATGTTGAGTTTTAAGTCAACTTTTTCACTCTCCTCTTTCACCTTCATCAAGAGTCTCCTCAGTTCCTCTTCACTTTCTGCCATAAGGGTGGTGTCATCTGCATATCGGAGGTTAATGATATTTGTCCTGGCAATCTTGATTCCAGCTTGTGCTTCATCCAGCCCAGCATTTCTCATGATGGACTCTGCATAGAAATTAAATAAGCAGGGTAACAATATACAGCCTTGACGTACTCTTTTTCCAATTTGGAATATTCCATGTTCATTTCTGTTGCTTCTTGACCTGCATACAGGTTTCTCAGGAGGCAGGTAACGTGGTCTGGTGTTCCCATCTCTAAGAATTTTCCACAGTTTGTTGTGATCCACACCATTTGTATGTGATCCACATAGACTAAGCTAAAAGGCTTTAGTGTAGTCAGTGAAGCAAAAATAGATGTTTTTATGGAATTCTCTTGCATTTTCTATGATCCATAGAAAATGATCCAATGAGGCAGACCCGGGACCCGGAGCAGCTCACAGGTGGTGAATAATAGCTCTTCAAGTCTGCAGTAAAAATGTCCTCCAATAAAATTACATTGGAAAAAATGGGAAAGAAGCAAAACGGAAAGAGTAAAAAAGTTGAAGAGGCAGAACCTGAAGAATTTGTAGTAGAAAAAGTGCTGGACTGCCGGATAGTGAACGGGAAGGTGGAGTATTTCCTGAAGTGGAAGGGATTTACAGATGCAGACAATACTTGGGAACCTGAAGAAAATTTAGATTGTCCAGAGTTAATTGAAGCATTTCTTAATTCTCAAAAAGCTGGTAAAGAAAAAGATGGAACAAAAAGAAAATCTTTGTCTGACAGTGAATCTGATGATAGCAAATCAAAGAAGAAAAGAGATGCTGCTGATAAACCAAGAGGTTTTGCCAGAGGTCTTGATCCAGAACGAATAATTGGTGCCACAGACAGCAGTGGAGAATTAATGTTCCTCATGAAGTGGAAAGATTCTGATGAGGCAGACTTGGTACTGGCAAAAGAGGCAAATATGAAGTGTCCTCAAATTGTAATTGCTTTTTATGAAGAGAGACTAACTTGGCATTCTTGTCCGGAAGATGAGGCTCAATAATTGTTTGCATTGCCTTTTATATATATTTATATATATATATATATATAATGTGAGTCTTGGTTTTTTGATTTATTAGTGTGAAGAAATAACTACATTCTAATGAAAATCAGGTTTGATATGTTTGTTTTGAAGTAATATTGGGGAAGTTACTTTGTTTTGTTTTGTTTTGTTTTTCCATCTGTAGTGCTGGTTACTTTGAACAAATAAAAGCTTTCTGTAGTTGAAAAAAAAAAAAAAAAAGATCCAACGAATGGTGGCAATTTGATCTCTTGTCCCTCTGCCTTTTCTAAACCCAGCTAAACTGGAAGTTCTCAGTTTAAACCATTAACTTTATGGCATTTTGTTACATAGGAACAGATGATCAATACATCCTCAGCCTATGCTGTGCTGTGCCTAGTTGCTCAGTTGTGTCTGACTCTTTGGGACCCCTGGACTGTAGCCCACCAGGCTCTTCTGTCCATGGGATTCTCCAGGCAAGAATACTGGAGTGAGTTGCCATTCCCTTCGCCAGGGGATCTTCTCAACCCAGGAATCGAACCCAGGTCTCCTGCATAGCAGGCAGATTCTTTACCATCTGAACCACGAGGGAGGCCTGATAATCACTTCATTCTTTTATTAATGCAACTTAAGGTCATATTGATTTCCTGGTTATAATGGCCCTGTGGCCATCAGTAGCATAGAGAAAACTCTTCTGAGTAAGAGTTACATAACCTCTAACCTCAAACTAAGAGCGCATAGTTTATTTTACTAATGATTTTGAACAAGTATGTCAGTCTTCATAGAACTTAAATTTTATATGGTGATGAGGCATTTTAGGTGCTGCTGCTGCTGCTGCTTCTACATTGCTTCAGTCGTATCCAACTCCGTGAGACTCCATAGATGGCAGCCCACCAGTCTCCCCCATCCCTGGAATTCTCCAGGCAAGAACACTGGAGGGGGGGTTGCCATTTCCTTCTACAATGCATGAAAGTGAAAAGTGAAAATGAAGTCGCCTAGTCATGTCCGACTCTTCACGACCCCATGGACTGCAGCCTATCAGGCACCTCCGTCCGTGGGATTTTCCAGGCAAGAGTACTTGAGTGGGTTGCCATTGCCTTCTCCTTTTCAGGTGCTATTGAAGGCATTTCAGGTGCTAATTTCATTGAGGCATTTCAGGTGCTAATTTCTTTTTTCTGTTATACCTGTGAGAATTCTTGGTGACTAGAATTCCATTTTCCATTTCATTTAACTATGCTATGTTTTTAATGGGAAAACTTTTGTTTAGCATTTGGCAAAAATCTTTGTTTAATTCTATTGGATTCTATTTGTAAAAAGAAAAAAAAAAATACCCAAGTGACACTAAATCTTTTCAGAGAACCAGATATTCTTGTCCCCCTGCCTCCAGTATTGCAGGAAACGTTCCAATAAAGTAGATAAACAGTACAATAAAGTGATAATAGAAAGAAGGGGGTTTGGAATCTGACAAATTTGGGTTTGAATCTCTCTTCAACCAGTAGGTGGTCTATGAAAATCGAGATGTGACTAAACCACACTGACAATCAGTTATGGAGTGAAAAAAGGGCATGAATTACTTCATGGTACCAGGGTGTGCTCATCTGATGTCTGGAATTCCTTAGTTTGTGTTTTCCTGTAGGTCCTGGCTGTGCAGAGTACCATCCCCCCCACCCCCCACTGAGGTGACCTGGCTGACACTGGGGAAATGTCACTAGGTAAATCCTAATACTGAAGCTGTCTTGCTGTGTATTATTTGTAAATAATACAAAGCGTGTATTATTTAACATGGTGCATCTCCAGTGACTTCTGTATTTAAAATAGGGATGAATGAACAGATGCAATAGCCCTCTGAACTTTACCATTTAGTGTGTCAGGGGCTTTTTCTGGGCTTGGACAGCTTGGGTGGTGTGTGTGTGTATGTGTGTTTAAAAGAGCCACAGCTGTATAAAAAGTGACAGGACCTTCTAAATGAGTGAGGGGAGGACTATGTGTGTATCTGTGGAGGCGAGAAGATTGCCTCTCATAGGGTTAAAACATTTGGTTACAATGTTTTCTGAACCTCCGCCTCCCGCTAAAGAGATGAGGAGGACTCAGGTTTCCTCCCATCTCCTTGTTGCAGAAACGGGCGAGGCTGGTTGTAGCCTCTGTGGATGGATGCTGCCACCTCGTGGTAGCTTCTCAGAATGCGCCACGCCGGACACTGCAAAGGCTGAGCAGTCCCAATTCTGCTTTTGGAACAGGATTAAGAGATTTTACCAGAAAGTAATTAAAAAAAAAAAAACAAAACTGAAACAAGATAGATATATTCTGGAGTAGAATGTGTGTCATATTTACTTTATTTAATACTGTTTTAGAGCAGTTTTAGATTCACAGCGACACTGAGTAGAAGGTACAGACATTTTCCCTTATCGACTCTGTACCCCTACTTAGACACCTAGCTTCCCTCATTATCAACATCTCCCACCAGACTGTTACATTTGTTACAACCGATGAACCTACATTGACTCATCGTAATCATCCAAGGTCCACAGTTTACATGAGGGCTCATTGTTAGGGTTGTACCTTCTACAGACTTGGACAAAGGTTTAGTGACATGTATCCATTATTATATGTATGGTCCAGAATATCTTCTCTGCCCTAAAAAATCGTCCGTGCTCTGCCTGTTCACCCAAAACTTTACAGAATGCCAAGCCATGTAAGGACATCTACCCAAACCTACCCAAACCCTTATTAACCCTTTCACACGACTTTGAACATGTAGGGAAAAAAAATAATACAGGCACACCTCAGAGAGATCACACATTTGTTCCAGACCACTGCAGTAAAGCGAATGTCAGGAGGACCAGAAGTGTTGATGTCTGAGGAAAGGAGAAGATGAAGTTCAAGCAAAAAAACAAATTTGCCCTTCCTTTACCTTTTTGTTCAATTCAGGTTCTTTTTAAAAAATTATTTATTTGGCTGTGTGATGGACAGGGAGGCCTGGCGTGCTGTGATTTATGGGGTTGCAAAGAGTCAGACACGATTGAACGACTGAGCTGAACTGAACTGAAGAGGAACTAAAAAGCCTCTTGATGAAAGTGAAAGAGGAGAGTGAAAAAGCTAGTTTAAAGCTCAACATTCAGAAAACTAAGATCATGGCATTTGGTCCCATCACTTCATGGGAAATAGATGGGNCTGAACTGAACTGAAGAGGAACTAAAAAGCCTCTTGATGAAAGTGAAAGAGGAGAGTGAAAAAGCTAGTTTAAAGCTCAACATTCAGAAAACTAAGATCATGGCATTTGGTCCCATCACTTCATGGGAAATAGATGGGGAAACAGTGGAAACAGTGTCAGATGGGCTGTTATTTTTTTGGGCTCCAAAGTCACTGCAGATGGTGATTGCAGCCATGAGATTAAAAGATGCTTACTCCTTGGCTCAGATGGTAAAACGTCTGTCTGCAATGCAGGAGACCTGGGTTTGATCGCTGGATCGGGAGGATCCCCTGGAAAAGGAAATGGCAACCCACTCCAGTACTCTTGCCTGGAAAATTCTGTGGACAGAAGAGCCTGGTAGGTTATGGTCCATGGGGTCGCAAAGAGTCAGACACGACTGAGCGACTTCACTTTCACTTTTCACTACTCCTTGGAAGGAAAGTTATGACCAACCTAGACACCATATTCAAAAGCGGAGATATTACTTTGCCAACAAAGGTCCGTCTAGCCAAGGCTATGGTTTTTCCAGTGGTCATGTATTGACATGAGAGTTGGATTGTGAAGAAAGCTGAGCACTGAAGAATTGATGCTTTTGAACTGTAGTGTTGGAGAAGACTCTTAAGAGTTCCTTGGACTGCAAGGAGATCCAACCAGTCCATCCTAAAGGAGATCAGTCCTGGGTGTTCATTGGAAGGACTGATGCTGAAGCTGAAACTCCCAATACTTTGGCCACCTCATGCAAAGAGTTGACTCACTGGAAAAGACCCTGATGCTGGGAGGGATTGAGGGCAGGAGAAGGGGACGACAGAGGATGAGATGATTGGATGGTTGGATGTGGATCACCAACTCGATGCACATGAGTCTGAGTGAAGTTGGTGGTGGACAGGGAGGCCTGGCGTGCTGCGATTCATGGGGTCGCAAAGAGTTGGACACGACTGAGCGACTGAACTGAACTGAGCTGAACCAGGTCTTGGTTGTGACACGAGGGATCTTTCAGTCGTGGCATACAAACTCTTAGTTGTGGCATGTGAGATCTAGTTCCTTGACCAGGGATCGAGCCTGGACCCCCTGCACTGAGTGCAGAGTCTTAGCCATTGGACCACCAGGGAAGTCCCAATTCAGGCTCCTAATGGATAGGATGATGCCCACCCACACTGGGGAAGGCAATCTTCTTTACTCAGCTGTTGATTCATATGCCAGTCTTTCCTGGAAACACTGCTGCAGACACATCCAGAAATAATGTTTTACCAGCTGTTGGGTCTCATCCCTTAGTCCAGTCAAATTGACACATAAAATTACCCATGACATAGCCCTAAGGTGTCCATACCTCTGAATCCTCTTCTTCCTGAGGGTTAACATTTAGATAAAAATTGCAAAAAGATTTGCAATATCTGTCTGATGTAAACTTAGCTTTGCCTTTCTTCTGAGTCAATGTGACACACCCAATTATTTGCTTATCTGCTAGGACATGAAATTGGGAAACATACAATAGATATTAAATATTTCAACATATTACCCTGCTACCTTGCTCCTTTTGGTAAATTTTTGTGACAGTGATGGTGGACTGACCTGAATGTCTACTTTGACTTCTGATCAAAATTTCAAAATAACTAATACCATTACTTTTCCAGAGTGGAGTAGCTGATGGATCAGAAAAACAGGTGAACACTGGAAGGTGTATGTGTGTGTCCAGTGGGGAAGAGCAGTTGAGTTCTGTCACTGATAGATGGAGAGTTCGGGCACATGATTTGGTTCCTCTTGGATTTATGAGACTGGGGACCAGTGGCAGAGAGCCCTGGAAATGAGGATCCTGGGATCTTTTTGCCAAAAAAACTGTAAAGTGATATTCAAGACTTATTTATTGGTACTTGTGGTGTTCCGTTCCCATCTGCCTGCTGGAATCACCCTTTGCTGTCCAAGGTATAGGTTCAGTTCCTTTAGAAATGCTGGGCAGGAGACAGGGGCTTGTAAAAATCACTTTAGAAACCCCCACCCCCACCCACGTATTCTTCTAAGAATTTTAGAGAATTGAATCTTCTCCATCATATTCTAGCAAGGGTTCATTTGTTCTCTCTTCTTTTTGTTGACAACGCCAATGTGGCCCAGAGGATTTAAACCACTGGGTAGAAATGCAGCTGATTTTTGAATATGATTTTACATCCTGCATTTTTACTGAATTTGTGTATTAGTACTAGCATTTTTTTTTTTTTTCTGGCAGACTCTTTAGGGTTTCCTTTGTATAATATCATGTCCTCTGTAAACAGAGGCATTTTTACTTCTTCCTTCCCAATTTGGATGCCTTTGTTTCTTTTCCCTGCCTACATGCTTTGAGTAGGAGTTCCATAACTGTATTGGATAAAAGTGGTCTGAATGGGCACCCTTGTCTTGTTCCTGATTTTAGAGAAAAAGGTTTCAGTTTTTTACCATTTAGTATAATGTTAGCTGTCATATGTGGCCTTTATGTTATTATGTTCCCTCCCTACTCATTTTGTTGAGAGTTCTTATAATGAATGGGTATTGGATTATGTCAAATGCCTTTTCTGCATCGACTGAAATGATCCTATGATTTTTGTCCTTTATTTTGTTAATGTAGTATACCGCACTTACTGATTTGTGTATAATGAACAATCCTTGCATTCAGGGATAAATTTCACTTGGTCATGGTATATGACCCTTTTAATGTGTTGTTGAATTTAATTTGCTAGTATTTTAAGGATTTTTCACGTATATTCATCAGGGATCTTGACCTGTAATTTTCTTTTCTTGTAATGCCTTTGTCTGGCTTTGGTATCAGAGTAATGCTGTCCTTTTAAAATGAGTTTGGAAGTGTTCCCTCTTCTTAAATTTTTGGAAGAGTTTGAGAAGGCTTGACATTAATTCTTCTTTAAATATTCTATAGAATTAATGCTGGAGTCATCAGGGCCTGTTCTCTGTGTTGCAAGACTTTTGAGTACTGATTCAATCTCCATACTCATTATTGGTCTGTCCAGATTTTCTGTTTCTTCATTATTCATTCTTGGTAGGTTGTGTGTTTCCAGGAATTTATCTGCTTCTCTTAGGTTGTGGGCGTATAAATAAATGTTTGTGGTAGTCTTCTACGATCCTTTGCATTTCTATAATATTAGTTGTAATGTCTCTTCTTTCATTTATAATTTTGAGTCTTTTTTCCTAGTCTACCTAGAGGTTTGTCAAACTTCCTTCATCTTAAAAAAACCCAAAAAACAAAAAAACCCAGATCTGAGTTTCATGAATATTTTCTGTTGTTTTTCTATTATCTATTTCGTTTATCCCCACCCTCATCTTTATTCCCTCTCCTAACTTTAGGTTTAGTTTATTCTTCTTTTCTATTTCCTTAAGTTGTACAATTAACTTGTTTGTTTGAGATCCCTTCCTTCCTCTCTCTCTTTTATAAGATGACCTAATTTTATTTTTCAAACAAATTGAATTTCACTTTGTTGCACAGCAGAAACAAAACATTGTAATTTTACTCTAAACAAACAAACAAACAAAAAACCCAACCCAAATTGAATTTCAAAGGAGATTTGTGCACCGGTTAGTGATTGGGTTTAATTTACAGAAGCTTGGAGCCACAGGCCTCCCCTAGACCCTCCCTTCAGCCTGCGCTCAGCCCCACGTCCCCGCACGACGCACTGGACGCTGTGTTGAGTGGTGGGTCACTTGTCCCTGCAGCTGGACGATGGATTTTCTCGGGGGCACGCGGGTCTCCGACCGGGCACCAGTCAGGTGCGTGCTGGCTGAAGAGCCCTCGGCCATCAAGCCCGCCATGTGGTCTGAGAGGCGGTCACCAGACTGCCGGGAGGATCCGGGCAGGAGCAGCTGCTTCTCCAGGCTGCCATTTCCAGGGCGTCGGACTCCCGGGCCCGCCTCCTGCCCAGGACGCCGTCCGCGAGCGCGTGGCCTGTGGGGGCCGGTCCTTCCCTGCAGCTGCCGGGCAGGTGGAAGAGAGGGTGGAGGGCGGGAGCACGGCGCCGATTGTCTCCTGCGGAGAAGGGCAGGGGACACGGAGCGGCGCCTGGACGCTGGGCCTGCGGCCTCTGCGGAGGGGTGCGCGGCCCTGAGCCTGCCCTGGGCGCGCCGGCTGTCGGGGGACCCTTTGGCACGAGGCCCGTGACTCTGAGCGCGTGTGGGAGGCAGGCGGCGGTGGCGTCCGGTGGGCGAAGAGGCCGCCTGGGCCGCGGGTGTGGGCTCCCGCCTGGGCCCAGGTCCCGGGGATCACTCAGGCTGCGGTCCGTCTTCGTGGCTCCCGCGTTTGGAGCAGGTGACACAGGGTTGTGCAAAGCAGGCCGAGGCCCGGGCCCAGGGAGAAAGGAGGGCGCCGAGGAGGTTCCCCGAAGTGGCTTCTGCAGGAGCCGGGCTGGCATCACAGCTCCCCGGCATGTGTCCTGGTCGGCCACCTCCTCCCAGGCATGTCCGGGCTTGTTGAGAACGGGAGAGTCAGGAACGCGAGGCTCCGAGCACAGTGCTGGTCAGGCCCCTCGCCGACCTGGCCCCGTGTAGCTGGCCGCAAGGTGACGGCTCAGTGCATCGCCGCTGGTGGGACCCACAGGGCGGAGGGATTGGGGCCGCGGGGCCCTGGGGCCTCCCTCCCAGCCCACACCTTCTGCCCTCCAGCCGCATCCTCCCGGGCCCTTTCTGCTCGTGGACCCAGAAGGGGACCACCCCAGTCCTTTCCAATGTGCTTTCCTAACTGACTCTCAGATGGGGAAGCTGTGGTCAAGGTGTCTTTCCTTCCAGAAGCTTCTGGGCTCCAGGCCTTTGATAAACTACAGGGCCTGGATGGGGCAGGTCTTCTGGGAATTGGAGGAGGGGAGCGTCGGAGACGTTTGCAGATTTAGCTTTCTGCTGAAGAGCCGCTCACAGGCTGTCAGGTGGCAGCGCTCCGCCAGCTAAGTGATCTCCGAACGTGTTCCTTGGGTTTTCAGTGGGCTGATAATCATTAGATGAACCTTCTGAAAGAGCCAAGACTCAAAACAGAGGTGGAAACGCATGTGTGGGGTGCAGAGGACACTGGGGAAAGGAGCTGGGCCACCACAGATATTTTGAGGGTGGCCAGAATAGTGCTTAGCTGGGGGCACGAGCTGATAGGGTGGTCTTTGTGGAGAAGGGTGGCAGGTCTCCACTCTAACCGCTTGCTGTTTCTCTCCCCAGGTTCGGAGGGCTCATCTTGAACAAGACTGTCACCAAGCAGGAGTGCAAAGGCATGGCCCCACTTGCTCTTATCATGTGTGGGAGGTTTTGCCAGTCGCATCACCTGGGCTTCCAGGTGGTGGGGCGGAGTCAACAGCTACTTTGGGAGGCTGGCCCTGGCTGGGGAAGGCAGCTGGGAAGCTGAGCTGGGGCTGGGCTGCTGTTCCCAGATGGAAGCAAAAAGCCCTGCCTGTGGCTCCTGCAGCTCACACCTGCCCTCGCAGGCACCCAGCACCAGAGCTGATCCCATGCCTTGAAGGGTTTAACCTGGGATCTGCTGGCATCTGAGGCTGAATGTGGCTTCAGAACTGGGGTGTTTGCCTCTTGTGGCTTTTCTTTTACTTTAGATTCACTGACGACATTTAGACAGTTACACATGAAAATCTGGATTCCCATCTTAAAAATCAAGGCTGTGACGATACTGGTTCATGTCAGGGTAGGCAGGACTCAGCTGCTACCGCGGTGGGCTGTTCTATGTAGGGTGCCTCAATGCCCTCCATCCTTTGTTGTCTCCTCCCTGACCCTCCACTGGTTCAACTTCTAGGCCTAGACCCTGTGGGCGTTTGTGGTAAGAACCCATTTTTAACCAGAGCTTGACTTGTGTCCAATTTCTGGGAAGGCTCTGTAAGTGGGAGAGGCTCTTAGGTGGTTGGAGAGGAGCTAGTGTGACAGCCACTGCCCAGGCCCTGCCTGTCTGGCCCTGCATGTCAGTGGGCCTCGCTTCAGATCTGCACCCCAGCAGAATCCAGAAATCCTTTCCTAGCATAGAGTCTGGTCACTGCAGGGAGGATGGCAGCAGTTATGGCAGGCTCAGGGGGCCACAGGTCTGGAGAGAGTCCCCTGGGGGTGACCTCCTCAGCTGTCTGTAGGGGCTGAGTGAGCAACTAGAATGAATGATTTATGCAGGGGAGTCAAGCTGGGTGGTGGGAGCAGTGGGGAGCAGGACAAAATGCGGAGTGGGTTCCTGGGTGACTGGCATAGTGCCTGGTAAGTTGCTAGCAGATGGGACCAAAGGTCTAGAGTTGCCAGAGTATATTTATATCCAATTGTTACAGCACTGTTTGTTGTTAAGACTATCCTTTCTGCATTGTCTGTGTGCCTTTGTAAAAATCCAGCTGTTCATATATGTGTAGGTTTTTTTTTTCTGGACTTACTATTCTGTTTGTTTTTATAGAATGCCATGTTGATTTGATCACTCTAGTTTTAAAAACTCTTAAAATGAGTTATGTTAGTCCTTCAAATTTGTTCTTTTTCTAAGTTGTTTTTGATTATTCTAGGTTCTTTATCTTTTCATATGAATTCTAGAGTTACCTTATCAATTTCTACAAAAATGTCTGCTAGGATTTTGATTGAGATTGCTTTGAATCTGCAGATCAGTTTGGAGGAGAATTGATGTCTTAACACTGTGTCTTCTTTTTCTTTTTTAATTTTTTAAAAATTAATTTTTATGGGTATATATGAACTCCCAAACATGAACCCCCCCTCCCACCTCCCACCTCACATCATCCCTCCAGATCATCCCCATGCACCAGCCCCAAGCATCCTGCATCCTGCATTGAACATAGGCTGGCAATTCGTTTCTTACATGATAGTATACATATTTCAATGCTATTCTCCCAAATCATCCCACCCGCTCCCTCTCCCACCGGTTGTCAACTGTGCATTAAAGTTCTGCCTCCCACGGAGAACCCCGTCTGACTGACCGGCCCTCTGTGGAGAGACGCACCCATTATCTCCCCCCTCCCCGAATCTCCCGCGTTCTGGCAAGCCTGAGTCTCAGGCTCACACGTTGTAGACGTCTAACAGACTGAGATTGACTAGAGTAGTGCGGGAGTGTGGATAGAGAAGTTGAATGACCACCCCCCCCTTCAGCTCACTGCCCACCCACGTCCCGGTGAGTCATAAATTCAGCCCTGACTCTTTTTTTGTTCTAGTTCAAATTATGGGACTGGTGGTCCCTCTGGAAAATTACTTTGATCTCAGTCTGACTCTACTTTCCCTTAGCTCTCCCATTAACCTGTCTCTTCCCCGGTGCCATGTCACCCCTCAACACTTTTCCTCCACCATCACCTGTCACCCCCATCATATGATCCGTTCTCCTCCTTTAGCCCCCAGAGCATTCCCACTGCCGCCTGCCTCTTCTTTCCTACTGTTACCCTTTAGCTCTCCCAACCCAGCTAGATGTCCTGGAAAGTTTCTGCAATTGAAAAGCTAAATCCTGAAGGGAGAGAATGAAAGGGCGGAGAGTCCCAGGAACAGAGGCAGAGAGAGCAGGGAGAGCCAGAATATGAAGTAAAACATGAGGTCACCATTCACATGATCGAGAGCTGAGCTGGGGATGTGCAACCCAAACACCACAGAGACCCAATGTACTTTTCACTTTCCATGTACTCTTCTGAAACTGAGAAACAGACTTGAGGATCAAAGACAGTATAAGAAAGAAAGCAAGATGTGCTTTCTAAGTGAGAATGACAGCCAGGGGGGGAAAAAAAAGCATTATTAGAGAGATGATTAGAAATTGAAGAACTAGGGCAGCCTGGGAGTCCCTGTCAGATGCAGACACATTAAGGGATTGGGGAGAGACGAAGAACTGGGTGTTGGCATTGGCCTTGACATGCTTCATTGCACTTAATGGGCAAATCTTCATTGCAAGACTCTTTAAGTAGGTCTATTTATCGCATTCTTACAAATGAGAAGATTTCTGCTAGGTTAAATGATTTGCCCAGGTCACACTATCAAGTGCTAGTTTGCAGCTCTTGACGTTAATTTTCCTTGATGAATGGTTTGTGAAGGAGGGAGGGGAAGACAGGAGGTGGACAGAGGCTTTGGTATTTAGTATCTTCCCTGGTGGCTCAGGTTGTAAAGAATCTGCCTGCAATGCAGGAGATAAGGGTTCAATCCGTGGGTTGGGAAGATCCCCTGGAGGAGGAAATGGCAACCCATTCCAGTATTCTTGCCTGGAGAATTCCATGGACAGAGGAACCTGGCAAGCTACAGTCCATGGGATCTCAAAGAGTCCAACAGGGCTGAGCGACTAACACACACACATCTCACCTTGGCGCCAAGGGTGCCAGCTCTTTGTGGAAATGTCCTCAGCCCAGTCTAGGACCAGGACTATTTGTTGTACTCAGGCTGAGCCTGGATATCTGGCTGCAGTAAAGCTCTCCTGGAAGCTGGGGAATGGGGCAACCACTCAACTTGGGCTTCTGTGAAGAGAAACAGGTAGATGCCAATGAGGCGGATATCTGTGTACCAAAGAACTCCAGAGGGGGGGCCTTGGGTTAAGGCCAGAACTGGGGCCAGAGTGGGAACCAGATGTGGGGATGGGAAGCAGACCTTGGGATAGGGCTGGAGCAGGCACAGGGATTGGGCACAGCCAGTGACCAGCTCATCTGAGAGCTCCTTATGGGCACAGATTAAATCTCTGCCCCTCCCTTCTTGCCTGGAATGCATCACACCCAGCTTGTCTCTTCTCACTTCTGCTTCTGATCCCAGATAGCACAGGATGGTGATTTAATGACACATTAGTTCTGGAATAAGATCCATCTGCATTCAAGGGCCCATTCTGCCCCTTACTATCCCCACTGACCTTGGGCAAGTCACTTAAAATCTCTGAACCTTCATTGCTTCTCTAGTAAACTTGGGGTAGTAGATGCCTACCTTGTATGACTACCGTGGTAATTAAATGAGACACAGTATACATAAAGCACTTAGCTGAGTGCTCAATAAATAGGCTTCCCTGGGGGCTCAGCGGTAAAGAATCCACCTGCAATGCAGAAGACTTAAGAGACATGGGTTCAATCCCTGGGTTGGGAAGATCCACTGGAAGAGGGCATGGCAACCCACTCCAGTATTCTTGCCTGGAGAATCCCATGGACAGAGGAGCCTGGCAGGATAGAGCCCATAGAATCCCAAAGAGTCGGACACGACTGAAGCGAGTTAGCAGGCAGGCAGAATGCTTGCAGCCATCTGTGGTAGCATCTCTTCCCCAGGGTGGGTGGAGGGGCAGGCTCTGCTACCTCTGGTACTGACACTCTCTTCTTTTCGGACAGAACTACCTAGACCTCCATCTGCGTGGTTTGAAGCAGAGTTTTTCCACCACGTCCTCTACTGGACGCCCATCCCAAATCCGTCTGAAAGTACCTATTATGAAGTGGAGCTCCTGAGGTAAGCAAAAAGGAAGGTGGAGAAAGGAGAAAGGAGAGAGATGAGTGAGGAAGTGGGAGACTGCATCCCCTTCTACCCCCCTGGCATGGGAAGATACCTACCTTGTTACTGAAATGACACCAGGAGAGACCCTGGCACGTATCCATCAGTTGACAAGTACTGATCAAGTCTCATGTGCCCTGAGCAGTATGCTGGGAGCTTGGGATGAGAAAGCCAAGCCTTTACCCTCAGGACTTTTCCATCTTACTGGAAAAACAGGAAAAGCATCCATAAGACAGTTGGAGAACAAGGAAGCCCTAAGGACTGCAGATGAAACTGGGAGGAGGAAGAAAGTGGGCTGTGTTGCAGAGAGTAGTAGCAAGTCTTCCTGTAGGAGTTGGCATTTGAGCTACTCATATTCCAATCTGAGAGTCTTTTGGACCACAGAGCCCCAGAACCAAGGGAGATCCCCCTGCAACTGGACGCCCCATACTAGAGGGAGTACCCTGAGGGCTGTACTGCCACGTGAGCTCTCCCCTGACCCCTTGCTCCCCTCCTAAGGGAGGTGGGTTGAAGCAAGTTCCTCTCCCCACGGCTTCCCGGCTCTCTCACAGGTATGGAGTGGAACCCACCTACTGGAAGCGCATCCTGCACTGTAGCCAGATGCCGGTGATGTCCTGTGATGTCACCCTGGAGACCCTGGACCTCTATCGCAGCAACGGTTACCGAGCCAGAGTCCGGGCAGTGGACGGAAGCCAGCATTCCCACTGGACCTTTCCTGAAACGCGCTTCTCCATGGATGAAGGTGCTTCTCCTCCCCTGGGCCAGAGCATGGCTTTCAGGCTCCTTTCCAGCCAGAAGCTCTTGTCTAGACCTTGGCTCTCTCTTCCCATAGCTTGCCACGTCCACCTGGCTTTCTAGTCAGGGATTTGGTTGCTCAAAGAAACCTGAGTCAGGACTTTGGAGAAAGTTTACATGAAAATAGCCAAGTTGTTCAAGATATAAAAGGGAACTGGAGTTGTTTATCCTACAGAAGAGAAGTCTTGGGGTGAGCTGGAACAGCTGAGTCATGAGCGCCAGATTGGTATGCTTGTAGGGTTCTGAGAGAGGAAGTGAATCCATAAACACTCAGCATTGGGCCACAAGCAATAGGCAGAATTTGAATCTGGTCCTACTGCCTTTAGGGAAGAATTCCCTGAGATCAGGGTGTGGGGCTTTGAAGCAGTGAAAGTGAAGTGAAGTCGCTCATTCACATCCAACTCTTCGCAACCCCATGGATACCAGTCCATGAAATTTTCAAGGCAAGAGTCCTGGAGTGGGTTGCCATTTCCTTCTCCAGGGAATCTTCCCGACCCAGGGATCGAACTCAGGTCTCCTGTACTGTAGACAGACGCTTTACTGTCTGAGCCACCAGGGAAGTCCATCTGAAGCGGTGAAGTGCTGCTGAAATCAAGTTGGGAGTTTCTCTCTGCAGAGAGTAGTGAAAAGGATGATGAGCCCCAAATGTGATAGGATGCTTTCATTCTGCAGATTGGGACTGACTGTGCTCTTACGTGAACGGCAAGCCTGCTCTGCAGAAGTCAGAATGGTGCTCTTGGAGGTCATTGTCTCCCAAATGCCTGTTCACAGGCCGGTACTTCACTAGCTACAGAAATATGACTGAGGAGTGTGTTTAAAATAGATGTTGCCAGGGCGCTGCTTCCAAAATTCAGATTCACTGTGTCTTGAGTAGGTCCAGGCATCTGTGTTTAGCCCTCTACCCCAGAAATTCCTCATGTGCTGCCAGGTTGGGAGACCTGTAATACAGGTTTTAGAGTGGGAAGAGCTTGACCTTGGAGGCCAGGGATGGATGGGGTGCCCAGGCCCTCCCCGGCCCAGCGGCCTCATGGTTCTGTCTCCCCACCCAGTGACTCTGACGGTTGCCAGCGTGAAGCTCGAGATGCACAACGGTAACATTGTTGGGGCCATCCAGCTCCCCAGGCCCAAGGTGGCCCCTGAAGGCGACACGTATGAAAACATCTTCCACAACTTCCGGGAGTACCAGATTGAGGTTCGCAAGGTACCAGGACACTATGAGGTATGGGGTTCTCCATGGTCAGACTTGCCTGTCTCCTGGGGCCGGAAGTGCCTTTTGTCCTCCCCTTGGGAACTTTACCTGCAGAGTCAGGGAGGTTGTGAGGTGGATGAGGGGCAGGAAGGGAGGGTTGAGATGGCCTCAGTCCTCAAGTATGTGCTTCTGCCAGGTGGCAGGGAAGGCAGTGCCTGCTAGGTGTCTGTGGGACATTGTATAATATAGGGGACATTGTATAGCTATGGTTCCCAATCCTCTTGTAGGCGGAGACTTTATTTTCTTTTATAGCTGGGGAAATGAGGCTCCAGGAGGCCCTGTAAGCATGCTCCCATAAGTGAGGGACCTGGAACCACAAAATCCATCTTCTTTCCTATCCACCATGGGCTTCCCAGGTAGTGCCCAGTCATAAAGAACCCTCCTGCCAGTGCAGGAGATGTAAGAGACACGGGTTTAATCCCTGAGTTGGGACGATCCCCTGGAGGAGGGCATGGCAAACCACTCCAGTATTCTTGCCTGGAGAATCCCATGGACAGAAGAGTCTGGTGGGCTATAGTCCATGGCGTCACAAAGAGTCGGACATGACTAAATCAACTTGGCATGCATGCATGCATCCCTTTCCACCACAGGTGACTCCAGCCCCTTCTGGGAAGGTCCTCAGTATCTCTGAAACACTTCCTTTTCTCTTTTAGTATAAAATAAATCATGGTAATCACAGAGATCTTGGGCTGCATTGATAAAGCAGGGTTTGTCACCTTAGAAAAAGAACACTGAAGGAGGTTGGCTTTCAGTGCTTTAGAGTATCTCTAACAGCCCCTCCGGCTGTCATGTGCCATGGAACAAGGATATCGTGTTTATTGCTCTGGTTGTTTTCATTTCAGTCCCATGGCAAGGTCAAAAACGAAAGCTTCAAACTCCCAATCCCGAGAGGGGTGGGAGAGTTCTGCGTCAGGGTGAAACCGTCTGTCGGCTCCCGAGTGAACAAGGAGATCTGGTCCAAGGAGGAATGCATCTTGCTCACCCCACAGTGTGAGTTGCTTGGGGCTGCTGTCCGGGGAGGAGGGAGGCAGGGCTGCCGCTGAGGGGCACTGTGCTGGCCCCCCACCTGCCAGCAAGCCCTCCATCCTCACCCAGCCCCTGTGAAAGAGCTCCTGTTGTCCCGATTTTAGAGTTATGGGAACTGAAGCTCAGTACCTACAAGCGACTTCCAGGCTGTGGTCACAGTGCCAGGCCTTCCAGCTGTGTGGGTGTTTCCACCATAGCCCAGCTAAGCTTCCAGGAGCCCTTCCCAGCCCCGCTTAGTCAGCTGCGATGGTTCCTGTTTGTCACATTCCTTGGCTTAATGGAGCTGGGGACCCCAAGGGCATCTCAGAACTTTCCCTCCTCCCTCTCAGAGGAAGCAGAACTAAGCTGTCTCTTCTCCGCAGCTGCAAAAGTCAGCAGACACTGCACCAGGCTCCCAACCAAGTGCTGGGGGGGTGGAGGGGGGGTGGCGGGCAAGGGCATATGGGATAAGTCCATGGTTCTGCCCACAAGGATCTTACGGTCTGCCTGGGAAGACAGGGCATAGCAAGAGGAGGCTGCATCTAGCTACCTGGGATAGTATATGTTGAATGCCTAGTGGGTGATGTCAACAGTCAGTGGGCTGGGAGAGTGCCCGGTCCAGTCGGGGCAGCGTCCAGCAGTGACCAGAGGGACTCCTTGCTTTTCTACGGCACGTTTCAATTTATGGCAGACACTTAGAAGCTGGTTGTTATTTAAGCCTCACTCTCAATGATGCAGAGCAAGGCGCCATCTCTGTGCCATGTGGCCTTACACACTTTTTCAACATCTGCTCACTAATACAGAAATAGTTTTGTGTACAGGTCTGGGTTCAAATCTCAGCCTCACCACTTATGAAATATATCACCTTGGGCAACTTAATCTCTCTGGGCCTTAGGATGCTAGTCTATAAAAATAGGGACAGTAATAGTATTTACCTCTTAAGGTAAGAGTAAGAATCAGATAACATAAGCATTGTAGTCCCCCTTTATTCCCAGGGCATAAGTTCTAAGACTCCCAGTGGCAGACCTGAAATCATGGATATATACTGTTTTTTCCCTGTACGTACATACACATGACAGAGTTTAATTTATCAATTAAATTGAAGATAATTTTAAATTAAAAGAATGTCCAAATTGGCAGCATCATTTCTCTTGCACTTTGGGGCCATGATTGAGTAAAATAAGGGTTACTTAGACAAAAGCACTGAGTACCACAACCGCCCATCTGATAACTGAGGCAGCCCCTAAGTGACATAGGCAGGATCTTCTGGACAAAGGGAGGATTCATGTCCCAGGTGGGACAGAGTGATAGAGTGGGACAGCATGAGATTTCAGGTTACTCAGAATGGTACCTGATTTAACTTATCAATTATTTATTTCTGGAAATCTTCCATGTAATGTTTTTGGGCCACAGGTTACTAAAACCACAGATTGGAATGGGGGGTGCTGTTTTAAAGGGCCTGGTAGATGATAAATGCTGTGTACTTCATAGCCACCTGTGAGGTTTAGGCACTATTATCGTGCCATTTTGTAGATGGTAAAACTAAGGCTCAGACAGGCTGAGTAATTTGTCCACTGCCTCACAGCTAGTAAGTGATAGACCTAGGATCAGAGCCCAGGTCTGGCCGCTCCCAGAGCCTCCCTTCCTACCTGTTGTGCCATCCTGTACCACAGCTGTGTGTGCCATCGTGTGAGTTCTGTGCAAAGACTGGCGGCAGAGTCCCTGTGTTTAGTGAGGGATCCTTCAGGGTGGAGGCTGGAAAGCCAGGCAGGGATTCCCAAGAATCCAGGAACCACTCCCAGTGCAGGGAGCCTGGGTTCAATCCCTGGTCAGGAAACTAGGTTCTGCATGCCACAGTTAAAAACAAAAGCAAGAATGTAGTTGTGGCCTCCAGAGTCGTGGCCTAGAGGTAGCCTAAGGGATTGGAGGGGCGGTTACTCGGCCAGTCACTGAGAGGCCCCTGAGAGGGGCCATGGGGACCCTCCCTCCACATCCCAAGGCCTACAAACCCATCTCTCTGGACTCCACAGATTTCACAGTGACCAACATCAGCATCTTTTCCACCTTCGTCCTGCTGTTCTATGGAGCCCTGACCTTCTGTCTGATCTTCCAGCTGTATGTGCGGCGCCGGGGGAAGCTGCCTGCTGTCCTGGTGAGTCTTGCACAGAGGCCACCGCCCCATCCTTCGTTCCCAGCCCTACCAGGACTCCTAGAGGCAGGGCACACCCTCCCGGGCGGTCCATGCCCTCAGCCCTGATGTTATCAGAGGCACCTTCATCAAGCACCATGGGGTCAGAGAGAGAACCTGAATGCCAAGCCCAGTACAGAGAATGTTGTCTTGTCGTGGCCCAGAAAAAACAGTAATCCCAACCCGCCTCAGGCCATTTTGTTACTATTTGCTAATGACTGGCTGCAGACCAGCCCCTGGGCATTAGTACCTCGGAGACAGGCAGTTATAAGCCTGACTTTACAACTGAGGGAACTGAAGCAGAAAGAGATCGTTACATGCAGAGAGCCCCACAGCCAGCAAGAGTCAAGGCCAGAGCCCAGCCTAGCCATCCCTAGAGGCTGTGCTGAGTGCTCTGGAAGCGGAAGACAAGGGGCTGTGGTCAGGGTGGAGAGAACAGCGTGGAGAGGATGCTGAGAGGAGGGCTTCCTGGAGGAAGCAGCATCTCCAGCCCTTCCTGGGAGGGGCAGGGGCGGGGGGCAGGTCTCCTCTGACTACACAGTGCTGACAGATGCTGATTTGTAGTCAGTCAGCCTCTGAAATTCAACTTGTCCCATTGACCAGCATCTCCAGACCTCGGCCCATCTCTGGCCTGGGATTCAGACTGGACCAAAGATGGAACCCACAACTGACATTATTGGGATGGTCAAGGACTCAGCTATAAGGGTGGGCTCTGTCAGGGAGACAGGAGCTCAGGAAATCTCACAGATGGAAGGGGACCTTCCACAGGGTTCCCAGGATCTCTAGGGAAAATAAGGCAAGTGGCAAGGCCCTCTGAAATGATCTTGAGTAAGAATTCTGAGATGGGCATGGAGCGGGGAGAAGGGGGGTGAAGCTGCCTGGTGAGCGCACCATGGGGCCTGCCCTCAGGGATGGGTAACTAGAAAGCAGAACGGTGGGAGAGGACCACTGGATAGAAGTGTCTTAGTTGAGCTTGAAGAAAGACATCTAGTAAGAGAGAGTGGGCAATGGAGCTACGGTTACCAAGCATCTACAACATGCAGAGTGTTGTACGGAAAGCAACTGAGTAAGTGGGCCCAAGAGGCTTGATTAGGTTTGGAGGGACAGCCAATGAATCAACTATTAACTTTAATGCAAACCAGTGAAATAGACATAGACATAGATGCAAAAATGCCAAAGGAGATGACAAGCAATCTGTAGCTTTTTGTTCCTTCTGAACATTTAGATCAGAGAATTAAATCAACTATTAACTTTAATACAAACCTTGGCTTAGATGAAACAGCTGATAAGAGGCAAAGCTGGAATTTGAACCCGGAAAGTCTGGCTCCAGAATATACATCCTTAGTCACCAAGCTATGTGATAGTAATAGGGATCCAACCAATAAGAGTTGCATTAGAGTCATCACATATAAAGGGATCTAGATGTGCAACAGCGAGTCAGTAGGTCAGTCTTTAAACCTTAGGAGTGCCTACTGTGTGCCAGCTCAGTTTAAGCAGCTCTGGGAATAGAGTGGTCAATAAGAACCCCACAGACAACTCCCACCCTCAGGAGCGTGTGAACATTTTGTTGGGTGTAGGAAGTAAGCATGTCAGTGTATATGCATGTGGGAGCACAGAAAACAAAAATTAACTCCAGGAACTAAGTGCTAGGAATAAATAAACAAGGTTGATAGGAAGAGGGGAGATGGGGAAAGCCTCTCTGAGGAGATGACCTCTGAGCCAAGACCTGAATGATAAGAAGGATAGTCATACAGAATGTTTGGGGAAGAGTATTCCAAGCAGGAGTAGCCTGAGGCAGCACTGTCTGGAGCAGAAGGAACTCCAGTGCAAGTGGGGCGAAAGAGCTAGGGGGAGAAGGGTTAAGTGACTTCCCGGGACTATTAACAATTAACGGGGACTGAGCGACTTCGCTTTCAGTTTTCACTTTCATGCGTTGGAGAGGAAAGTGGCAGCCCACTCTAGTGTTCCTGCCTGGAGAATCCCAGGGACAGGGGAGCCTGCCTGGTGGGCTGCCATCTGTGGGGTCACACAGAGTCGGACACAACTGAAGCGACTTAGCAGCAGCAGCAGCTGCAGCAGCAGGGCCTCCTCAGCTGGTAGTTCTGTGCTTGTTCACTGACCCACGCTGAAGCCAGGCTGTGTTTAGGAGAGTCACACTCAGGGAGTGGAGAAAGGATCTTGGTATCTCACCTCCAGCATTTTAAAAGATGAAATAAATAGCATGGAATAAGGACAGGACAGAATACAATAGATCAGATGCACAGGCAGTAACGAGTATTATTTTGTGAAACTGACTTCAGCTGTATATGAATAATATATTTGTGTACTATTTATATCTTATGTAACATTATTATGTAACATGTGTCTTACTCAGCGTCCTACTGGGGGGAAAAAGAGTCTGAAACACATTTCTAGATCTCAGTGGGTCCAGCCAGCTCTCGGGTTTTAAAAGCATTGGTGATGGAGCTGCCTGAGACTGTCCACCTTTCCTTGCAGCCTCCCGTTCTGTCTGTCATTCTGTCTGAGCTTTGAGAACACAGGCTTCTTAGGTAGCTGGCCTGAGTCAAACTGAGAATTGCATGAGGAGAAAAACTCGATTCTGAAACAAAGCCAGGAGGACAAGCAGCCTGTCCTGCAGGCTCTGCCATGCCCCGTCTGTTGGAGCAGTGTCTCCTGAACCCCTCGCCTCTCCCGGTTGCACTGGGGTGGGTTCCTGCCGGTGACCCTCCCGCCCCTCAGACTCTGTGCTCTCCTCCTCAGGTCTTCAAGAAGCCCAGTCCCTTCAACCTCATCAGCCAGTTTTCCCACCCAGAGACCCAAGATGCCATCCACACCCTGGACGAGGAGGCCTTCCCCAAGGTGACACCGGAACTGAGGAACTCAGACATGCACGGCAGCACCGACAGTGGCTTTGGCAGTGCCAAGCCGTCGCTGCGGACCGATGAGCCCCAGTTCCTCCTCCCTGCCTCCGACCCCCAGGCCGGGGGGATTCTGGAAAAGGGGATGCCCCAGGAGTTGGAGAACAGCTGTGGTAGTGGAGGTAGCAGCAACAGTGCAGACAGCGGGATCTGCTTGCCAGATCCCTGCCTGTGTCCCGGCGCGGAGCCTAGCTGGGAGCCGCAGGTGGGGAGTGACAGCCGGGATCGGGAGGACAGTGGCATTGGCCTGGTCCAGAACTCAAGGGGACAGCCTGAGGATGCTCAGGGTGGCTCTGCTTCAGGCCATGTGAGTCCCCTGGGACCTGAGGAGCCTGCGGAAGAAGACTCAGTGGCAGGGGCCTTCCAGGGCTACCTGAAGCAGACCCAGTGCCCAGAGGAGAAGGCAGCCCAGGCAGGCGGCCTGGAAGAAGAGTCTTCCTCAACAGAGGACCTTGACCCCCAGTGCAGGATGTGCCTGGATGCTGAGGCGGGCTGGCCTCTACCAGCCCTGGCCAAGGGCTATGTGCAACAGGACCCCCCAGAAATGATTCTTGCTCCTTTGCAGACCCCTGAAGGACAGTGGGACCAACCAACTGAGGACTGGTCATTCCTGGGCTTGACCAGCTGTGGCGACCTCGGCACATCTGACTGGAGCTTTGCCCATGACTTTGCCCCTCTGGATTGTGTGCCGGCCCCGGGTGGTATCCTGGGCACTTTTGACTCAGACCTGGTCACCCTGCCGCTGATCACCAGCCTGCAGTCAAATGAGTGAGGCAGGCTAAGGGCTTGCTTTTGATTTCAGCTGCACACTGCCTGGCCCCAGAGGATCCAGGGGCCAGAAGTGAAGCACAGTGCCAGTCTGAGCACTTTGCTGCAGGCCCGGCAGGCCCAGTAGGTGTCCAGGGCAGGAGGAAGCTAGACTAACACAGGATACATAGGTGGCATTGGCCTGCTCTGCATACAGGGCCCTGCAGACTGGCAGAGCTGAGAAGAGCAGGGCAGAGACCTCCCCTCTCCTCAGGACACGTCCTGTGCTGTAAAGGACTCTGCTCAGGGGGATCATGAGGCCACCAGGCTAAAGTCAGCTCGGTGAGCCAGGCCTCCCCATTTAGGCTGTCCATGTGTCAGGAGAGCCTCCAGCAGGATGGAGGGCTGAGAGGATAGAGGCATCAGGGCTGCCAATGCAGAGGCCACTTCCAGGGGAGGAAGGAGGAAACAGGAGCCAAAGGGAGCTGAGATCCAAAAGGGGGCTTCTGACTCAGAACCCTGGGGATGTTGCGTCCATTTGCAGACAGTGCCCTCTTTCGAGCAAATAGAGCAGCAGCCCTCTGGGGCACTTGGAGTGGCCAGGTCACACACTGCCCTCATCCTGCTGCTCCCACCACCTTGCTGACAGAACCAGAGAAACCGTGGATGTTTGTCCTGGTCCAAGCACAGCCCTTCAGTGGCTCTCTGGGCTTGGACACCGCCTTATCTGCCCAGGAGGGTCAGGGTTAGGCCCCGCGCTGGTGTTGCTGCTGATGTCCAGCTACAGGACAGGGCACTGGGCTGGGACCTCTGTACTCTCAGTGAGCAGATGTGGTGAGCTTGGGCCAGCAGCCACTTCTCAGAAGTGGACGTCACTCAGTCGTATCCAACTCTGTGTGACCCCATGGAGACTGTAACCTGCCAGGCTCCCCTGTCCATGGGACATGGGATTCTCCAAGCAAGAACATTGGACAGAGTAGTCATTCCCTTCTCCAGGGGATCTTCCTGACCCAGGGATCGAACCTGTGTCTTCTACATGACAAGCAGATTCTTTACCATCTGAGCCATTTATCAAAGGGCCGTGGTTATTCCATTTGTGAAATAAAGACTCAGTCTCATGCTGGGATGTTGGCCAACCTGGCTTCTAGGGTGACACCTCCAACCCCACGTGATGCTGGCCTGGGAGGAAGCCATCTCCGCACAGAGCTGAGGGCCGAGGGACAGCCCCACACTGAGGGCCCATCCATGTAGCAGGAGTGGGTGGGATTTTGCTGAGACAATAACCGGACCCTGGGCCCAGGGAGGGTACAGGTGTGGGCTCTGCTTCCCCACAGGCAGTTTGGGATCTGTCTGCACCTGTGAACGGGGAAGCTGTATGCTCCCCAGGTCATCCTTGGCCCTGCCTTCTCCGTGGCACTCTTGGAGTAAACGTCAGGCCCAATGAATCCAACCAGAGCTCCTCCACTCCACCAGAAAGCTCACAGATGCCAGTCCGATAATAATTCCCTCTAGAAACAGGTCTGAGGGAGGGTTTCTCAGCATTTCCTTGGAAGGTAAGTTTTCACCGAGAACATGAATGCGAATGTGGCTTGAAACATAAGACTCTGTTAATGAGTTGATGTATGTTTTTTTCTTCCAATAAATTATTGGGATCACAGGAATCTCGGGAAACCTCATGTCTGATGACACAGTGGCTGGTAGAGGCGTGATTATTGATGATCAAGGATGATAATGAATAGGATGTGTTAACGTCAGTCAGATTTCGATGACACAGTGACTGGTAGAAGTGTCAAGTTATTGGTGATCAAGGGTGAAAAGGAATAAGATGTATGATGTCGCTTTAAGGCACCAAGACTGAGGACTCAGGCTCAAATCAGGTCTAGTTCCCCCTGTTACCATTTGTTGCCTGTGACCTTGGGCAAATTCCTTACTCAGTCCCAGTTTCCTCATTTATAAAATGGGAATAAGAATTCTTCGTGGGGATGTTGGGAGGTTTAAGTGAGATCATACATGAAGAGTTTAACATGTACCAGGTGTGTGGTATTCCAGGCATAGGGAGCTGTCATTGACTTTTTTCTTTAATTTTTAATTGGAGGATAATCGCTTTACAGGGCTGTGTTGGTTTCTGCTGTATGTCGTTGACTTTTAAAGCTGTAAAGGGAAATGAACAGTTTTTCTTGGAAACTGGTGAAAATAAAAGAGATCTTTAAAAATATATATTACATATATGACAAAATTGTTGAAACAGAATGTAAGCAAAGATAAGGAAGGAATTCCCTGGCAGTCCAGTGGTTAGGACCCTGAGCTTTCAGTGACAAGGGCCCGAGTTCGATCCGTGGTCAGGGAACCAAGATCCCATAAGTCACGGGGTGCCACCAAAAAAGAGAAAAGAATGATAATGTAAAAATTATGTAATATGATGAGAGATAATGAAAATGGATGCAAATGAAAGAGTATGCAGAGGTTCTTTGTTGTTGTAATTGTCCAGTCACTAAGTCATGTCCAACTCTTTGCGACCCAATGAGCTGCAGCACACCAGGCTTCCCTGTCCTTCACTGTCTCCCAGAGCTTGCTCACACTCAAGTCCGTTGAGTTGGTGATGCCATCCAACCATCTCATCCTCTGCCATCCCCTTCTCCTGCCCTCAGTCTTTCCCAGCATCAGGGTCTTTTCCAGTGAGTCGGCTCTTTAGGAAGACGGAAAAGGAAACCGTGGGACAGAGAACCCTGTTTTGGATGCAAATTCTGACAACTTGAAAGGAGACCCCGAAGGCCCCTCCCTTCCAAGAAGACAGCAAACCAGGTGTCCCTGGAAGCCACCAATTGCTCCCCCCAACCTGGAAGTGTGTCCCAGAGGTACTTCTCATAAGTGCGGAAGCCATCTGCATTCAATTCTAAAAGCAGCCTCCTCCTTCCACGAAAAGCCACATGTGGGTTTGAGGCTCTCCCCAAGCTCAGCCCAGAGGGTGGAGCAGACCCAGGGCTCGAGGCCTGAGTCTGGGTACACTTTGCTCTCTGTCACATCCTGGATCCTCCAGAAGGTGGCCAGGAACACCACGTCTCTGTTCCACTGTGTTGTCTCCAACCACACCTCTCCCCTCTTAATCTGAGAAACTAACCAGTTCTAGGGAAGCGCTGATCCTATCACCTTCACAGAACTTGACTTATCTCACACTGTTTGGGACTTGCTCAGACAGACTTTTGCCCAGAAGGTCTTCTTGTCAGATTGGTAAGAAGTATGAGATTGGTCACTTTCTCCTGGAACTGAGTGTTGGAAATGGAAAGGCCCCTGGGGCAGGTTGGATGAGGGCTGGCCAAGATGTTGAATATGAAGATTCAAGAGAGAGGGGATCCGAAGATGTGGAATGGGTGGGAGTTTGGGCCAGCTCTCCTCCCCTTTTCAGCTCAGACCGCCCAGCACCAGGGCCATGGGAGAAACTGAGAGAGTTCCTCCAAACAGCATTGAGATGCCACCAGACTTCTCAGGAATTTGGAATAAAGTCCCCAAGAGACATCCCCGTCTGTTCTTACACTGAGAAACCTCCTATGAGGGCTTTTCCAAGCTGAGGAATGGGTGACTCTGCGTTTCTATGAGTTAATGGAACTTCCTCTTAGTAAGGAGAGGGGAAATGGGTCAACTCCACTGAAGAGGAAATTCGATTGAACTGTGCTTTCCTGAGTTTGTAAATAGCTATGGCCAACGGGTCTCCCTTGTCCTCCCCGATCTCCATTTCTCTCCACCCCATTCCCAATGCACACAGGGTCAGAGAGCACACGTGACTCCTGAGATAGTCCCACCCATTTCACCAAATGGAGCCCCTAGGGCAGCACAGGTTGAGGGGGGTGGTCTCTGAGCCCTACCTGTGAACAGCAGAGAAGGAGGCATAACACGGTGCCCACCTGGGACAGTACGCTGGTAACCGAGCGAGGTAGTTCTAGCAGTTAGGGCTGATTTTATCAAGCCCCAATCTAGAGGACACTAGATACTTGGAACACATGACTCATCCATTTCCTGTGGTGCTCATGGGCTTGGGGGTTTCTTTTAAAGCAAATCCACAATTTAAAAATTTGTATTAATCACTTATGATCATTTTTATTACTGATCCACCACACCTTTCCTCACTATCAGCTTGATCTTAACTTTGTTATCACTCTCATAAACATTCAGAAAGGGTGCTGGTGAACACTGACAGCGTCCAGTAAACACTGACAAAAGAAGGGTTGGGTGCACTGAAATTTGTGTTTCAGAAAGATAACCCTGGTCAGCCCCTGAGGCGTGAGTCAGAAGGGACCAGGAGGAAAGCTGAGAGAACTGGTCGGAGGCATTCTTTATCAGCATTTCATTTCTTCAAGGAGTATATTAGTAACCTCTTGCTATGCGCCCAACGTGCTACTCAGCCCTGGGTCAAGAGTGGTGAACGAAAGATGCACAGCTTCATGGAGGGCACCTTCTGGTTATGAAGGTAATCACCAAGCTGCTCAACAGCAAGTATATATTCCTATAATCACTGAGAAGTGTCATGAAAGACACTACTATCCACACAACAGATGAAGGCAAGAGGCAGAGAAACGGAACGGGAAACGGCTCAAGCTGCTATAACAAAATACTGTAGGCTGGGTGGCTTCAACAACACAAAATTATTTTTCATTGTGCTGGAGGCTGGGGCATCCAAGACCACGCTGTTGGCAGATTCACTTCTTAGTGAGGGCTCTCTTCCTGACTTGCAGATGAGGCTAAAGATTCATGATGCTTCTCCTTCTCCTTACTGAGCAGGATGGGATGGAGGAGGGGTGGCAGAGAGCTCTGGTTTCTCTTCCTCTTCTTATAAGGACCCTTTTTTCCATTATGAGGGCTCCATTCTCACAACCTCATCTAACCCTAAGCACATGCCAAAGGCTCCATCTCCTAATACCAGCACTTCAGGGGTTAGGGCGTCAACAGATGAATGGTGGGACCACAAACATTCATTCCACACCAGAGGCTTAAATGAGCAGGGACAGTGGGAATGGAAAGGAAGTGACAGATTCAAAAGACATTTTTGAAGGGAGAATTGGCAAGACTTGATGATTGGCTGGAGTGAGAGAAACAGGAACCAGAGGTATTGATACTAATCATACTTCAATGTGGGCTTCCCTGGTGGCTCAGACGGTAAAGAATCCGCCTGCAATGTGGGAGACCTGGGTTTGATCCTTGGGTTGGGAAGATCCCCTGGAGGAGGGCATGGCAACCCACTCCAGTATTCTTGCCTGGAGAATCCCATGGATAGAGGAACCTGGAGGGCTACAGTCCTTGAGGTCACAAAGAGTCAGACAGGACTGAGCAACTAAGCACACACATACTTCAATGTGGATGATAAGAAAAGTGAAATATGGCCATGGAAGGGAGATATATGGGCAGGGGATAGAGGGGAGATGGTAAGTCCTGGAGTTGATATGACAAGTCAGCCAAGGGAAAGTTCCTCCAGCAGTTGGCAAAAGGCAGACCTGACTCTGGATGAGGGCTTGGAGCTGAGGACTCAGATGTGAACACTTCAGTGCTGTGATATACTTAGTTTGGGTCCACATCCCAAGGTGTGGAGAAGACCATCAAGGCCCCCTGCAGTTAGAATGCTCATCTGATGATCACTCACCTTGAGAAAAACTGGGCTGCCATTCCTCTACTCTTAGTGACAGCTGTGCTGGGCTCCTGCCTTGCAGATCCCAGTGTCATTGTGCCATGTTGTTCTTGGGCAATGACAACCCATCCATCACAAGGGTGAAGTCAAGGGTTTTTGGTAAGTCAGCTGCTCTGTAGGGCTGGTTAGTTCTGGGGTAGGAGGGATGCCTGGTAAAGACTGGTCCATGACTGCCAGAGGTCTGGGTGTGAGTGCCACACTGTGTACCTGTACACAGAAGGAGGGGCTGGTGGAGGGTAAGGCTTCATGATGGCCCTGGAGAGAACAGAAACATTCTTTAGGATCCTGCTATCTGCTAGCACTATTCTTTGTCCTCCCTTTCCCACCCTCTACCTATCCTCCAGAACAGTTTCTCAAAGTGTAACCTACATTTAAACCATCTGGGGCTACTTGCCTTCCTAAGCTTCTCTCCAAGGCTCAGAATTTCTAAGGCTAGTTCCCAGGGACCTGCCTAGCCAGTAAGTTACAAATAATCAAGTTTCAGATGATTCACATACACATCAAAGTCTGAGAGTCACTCGTTGGAGAACAACTTGATGACTTGCTGCTTGTTCTGTTAAACTCAACCCTTCTCTCCTCACTACTCCTAGAGGATATCTCCCAGTCCATACATTTAAATGCTATCTGGATGCTGATGACTTCCAAATGTCTGAGCAGGACTTCTGAATTCCCCTGAGCAGCTCCATTTAGATGTCTAGCACGCATCTCAAAAATATGCCTAAAACAGAACTCTTGACTCCCTCACACACTCATTCCTCCCCAAGTCTTCCCCTCCAAATGGCACCATCGTTTACCTAGTTGTTCATAACAAAAAATCAGGAGTCATTCTCTCACAACCCACATCTGATCTACCAGATAGGTCCTAATCAGCTCTACCTCCTAAATAAGTGAACCCAACCACTTATCACCACCCCCACAGGATAACCCTGGTCAAATCCATTGTCTTGTATCACCTGGACCACTGTTCATCCCTTTCATGCCCCTCTGTTTCCACTCCTGGTCCCTTAGTCTAATCCAGTGTGATTTGTACAGTATACTTAATCTAGTACAGTAACCTACATGATCTTCATAACATATAACTCAGGTCATGTTATTCCTCTGCTGGAAGCCCTCTCCTTTGATCTTGGTAAAGTCCAGACGAGCTGGTATCTGCCCACTCTCCCGACATACCTCCTGCAATCTCCCCCTGCCCATTCTGCTTCACTCTAATGTCTATCTCAGGTCATTAGCCCTTGTTCCTCCCAGGTCCTCTCCTGAATGCCCGTCTCATTTGATTCAAGTGTCTCCTCAAATGGAGCCTCCTTGGAGAAGTCTTCACTTACCACTCTATCCAAGTATCCTCCCTAACTCTGTTCTATCCCTCCATCTCCAGCTTTTTGCCTTCAGAGCACTTATCATTGTCTAAAATGATATGATCTATTTATATGTTTATTTGCTCATAGCCTGTCACTCCCAAGAAAATATAAGATATGTGAAAGCAGGGACTTTATCTCTTTCATTTACTCCTACATTCCCAAACCTAGAATGTAGACGCTCGGTTTGTATGTGGGGATGGAATGAATGAGCGAGCAAGTACATAAATGAATACAGACAGGTTTGCAATATAAGGAAGTCATTGCTGGCAGGCTAAACTTCTCCATTCAGAAGCAGAGCCTGATTCAAGGACTTGTGGGAAGGTAGTTTATTTAGAAGTTGAGCACAAGGAACAAGAGCAAGGGGCCAGGAAAAGGAAAAGCCAAAACAAGAATATTTTATTAAGCTGGTCATGCTGGGAGCAACTGGACCTTGATCCCACCGGAATGTCAATTGGAGCATATAGAGAGTCCTTGTCCAACCATCCCCTGAGATCAGAAGTCCTGATCCATCAGCTCCTGAATTCCCGTGCTTGAGGTTCCTGCAGAGATGTTGACTCCTCTGCATTCTCACGCTCCTGTGCAAGGTGCTGTGTGGGCTTCACCAGAACAGGAGGAGCCAGGGCAGGAGGCACTGGAGAAGAGACTTATCAGCACAAAGTCAGTTGGAGCCCACTCAGAACTGGCCAGAATTAGGGGTGGAGCCAAGAAGATGTACAAGATGTACGGGGTCATAAGAGGCATCAGCTGAACCTGCTGTGATGGAGATATGCATGGGGGTCACGGCAGGGGCATTCGGTCCAGCTAGAGTGTTCAATGCACATTTGTTGCACTGAATTGAAAGGAGTAAACTACACAGTTTATTAGATGATGCTAAGTGAGGTTGGGAGACTCTCCCAAAACTTGAAATATTGTAAGATCTCAAACAGGGGACACAGAGACCACACATGTAGCAGAACAAGTGTGCAGCATGCTGTAACAGAGTGAAGAAAGCAAGGCCCTCACATGCAGAAGTGTCCATCTGTCCACTCAGGCTGCATGGCCTGGCTTCCAGCCAAGGTGGCTCGTCTATAGCTGCCCCATGGGTGAAAGGGAGGAGGCGACAAACCCAGGGAGTGTACAGAGTGCTTAGGAATGGAACGGATCTCAGGAGACCTGGGTTCTACCCTCACCTGAAACTGAAAGTGAAGTCATTCAATCACGTTCGACTCTTTGCAACCCCATGGACTGTAGCCTTCCGGGCTTCTCCATCCATAGGATTTTCCAGGCAAGAGTACTGGAGTGGGTTGCTGTTTCCTTCTCCAGGGGATCTTCCTGACCCAGGAATCAAACCTGGGTCTCCCACACTGTAAGAAGACTCTTTACCATCTGAGCCACCAGGAAAGCCCTAGCTTAATCATATCTCACCAGCTCTGGGCCCCAGTCTTCTCATCTGCCAAATGGAGAGAATATTCTTCAATCTGACTCTGCTCCCTAATTCGCTGGGCACACCGCTCTCATTGTGCATACAACATTCAGTACTCATTTCAACCTGAGCTCTTGGAGACAGAGACTCCTCTTGGTTTATCTCTGTATCCTTCATGCTAAACCAGTGGCTAATATATAGCCTAGGTGCTCAACACATTTTTGATGAATAAGTGAGTGCCTGAAAAAATGGATTTCTTCACAGAGAAATGCATGTGAAATATGTCGAAGAAATATAATATCCAAACATGAGATAGCAATGATGGTAACAGTAGCCTGGGGCTGAATGGATACTTGGCAGACATTAGACAGCACCAAAAGAAAGCAGGTAGTACATAAATTTGATTTTGTTTTCAGGCTTATCATCTTCTTGGTTTAGTCACATTATACCATGATTACTCCCTTCCCTGCTATTTTCACCCTATAGCTCTTAGGTATTGAAGGTACTCAGGGCTACAGACTAAACAGGAAGCCTAGAGCAAGGGATGTGGTCAGGAAGCAAGGTAGGGGACCATGAAAACATTGAGCAGGCAGCCATTCACCCCTTTAGCAAACATTCATTGAGCACTAGTCATGGGCAGGCCCTCTGAGAATACAGCAGGCAACAAGACATCCCTGTCTTCCTTGGCTCACCTCTGCAGCACACACACACGCACACATATACACCACAGTCAGGTGTCTCTGCCTACCTCCTCCCCCCTCCCCAGCCCCATGGAACTGAAGCCGTCCACACTCTGAAACAGCCTTGCAGCTGGAGGGGATCTCAGAATCTTGAGTCCAGCGGCAACCTTGTTACAGACAAGGCACCTGGGGCCCACCAGCTACTAGGGCTAGACCTGAAGATGAGGCTTCTTACATTTTCCACCCCTCTCCCTCCCCAGGGCCCCCTGCCTGTGTATGAGAAACCTCCTCCCAGGCTTTGGAGAAGGGGAGATAGCCCCCAAGGCTCTGCAGGGACAACCCAGGAGACGGGGAGTCTGGCAGGGCCTCCAGCACCACCCCACCTGTTGTTTTGTTGAACTGCTGCTGCTCTGGGCAGGCAGAACATTTTCACTTCTGGTCCCCAAGTGTGAGAATTCACCAGGCCACTGGCTTCCTGTTTTGTACTAGAACTGCTTAAATATCACTGCTTCTAGATGGTTTTTTGATCACTAAGCACTTTTAATAATACAGTAATGAGAGACCCATCTGTTCCCACTTCAAGGTTCTCAAAACCCTGGGCCAGAGAGAGGAACACCAAGACATTGGCATGGAGCAAGGTCATTACAACTGAAAAGGGAGCTACAGAAGGGCAGAGCCCCCTCCTCACCTGCCCAGCTTCTTCATGGGTTTGGCCATCCCTTAGTTTAACCCTCAAATAGAAAAACTCAAATAGAAGATCTGCAGTTTCTCCAGATCCATGTCAGTGGCTGATCCAAGGGTTGAGGTTGGGAAGACAAAATCAAAAGTTCTGGTTTTTCAGAGCACCCAGGATTGGTCCAGGGATGAAGCAACAACCAAGATTCCCCGAAGAGACTGAAGATTCCTGCAACGTAATTTCCTGAGGAGTCACTGGCTATGGTGAGAGCTGTACAAGGCACCATAAAGAACTTAGAAAAGGTGTAGGATCTGAATTTTGCCAGCAAGAAGTACCCATCAAATAGGGGAAAGTGAGGTTACTCTCAAGAGGGAATGTATTCCCTCACAGTGCCTAGCACAGTTCTTGACCTGTTATAGAAATTGTAAGAATGAATGAATACAAGGGAATGATCAATAATTAGGTTACAGGAGAGTATCTGGAATTAAGAACTAAAAGACAAGGAGATCCATAGGTCTTGAAGTAGTTTCTCTGGAGAAGTGAAAACAGAGCTGACATAAAGAATGGGCAGAATCGGGCTTCCCTGGTGGCTCAGTGTAAAGACTCCGCCTGCCAGTGCAGGAGACGTGGGCTCCATTCCTGGTCCGGGAAGATCCCACATGGCACGGAGCAGCTAAGTCCATGAGCCACAGCTATTAAGCCTGTGCTCTAGAATTCATGAGCCACAATCACTGCAGCCCATGTGCCCCAGAGCCTAAGCTCCACGAGAACCCTATGCACCACAGCTACAGGTTAGCCTCCTCTCCCCAAAACCGGAGCAAAGTGCACACAGCAGCAAAGACCCGAGAATAAATTATATAGATTTTTAAAATCTTGCTTTAAAGTTAAAAAAAAAAAAAAAAGCAGAATTTGATGGTTTGGAGGTGAGAGGGGGTATAAAAAGTAAAAGAAAGATTGAGGAATGAGTCAATGAGAAACTCAGAGCTGAGGACAGGGCCTGGAGAGCCTCGGCTTCTGAGAAGTCCTTCTCAGCCCACACCAGGGGGCTGGAAAAGAGATGAGAGACCGGAGGGAGGGGCCTCCTTCCTTGGGGGCCAGGGATCTCGGAGAGCTGCTAGCTTGGGCAGAGGCTAAAAGTGAGGAAGAGTTACAGAGAAAATACAGTCTTGCCTGGCCTTGAGCAAATCATTTCACCAGACCCTGAGCCTCTGTTCCCTCACCTGAGAGATGGGGAGGATGAAATGAGACAGTGCATTTGAGGTCCCTGTCTGGCACTAATCCGAGGCTCGTGTTAGTGTTTCACCGTCCTGCTCAAGAAGGGATAGGCTGGAAATGGTCCAGTCTTCAGTACTCATCGGTCTTAGCCAGGGTCAAAAAAAAGACGAAGAAATATTTAGGATACTAAACTATCAGGGTCAAAGGGAACTGCAGCCATCACCTTTCAGCTGCCACCTTCTGAGTTAGAGAGTTGTCACTACCCTTTGTATGTGCCTCTTTTGTGTATGAAATGCACTGAACTGTGGTGCTTTGTTGCGAAGTCATATTCAACTCTTAGCGACCCCACAGACTGTAGCCTGCCAGGCTCCTCCCTCCATGGGATTCTCCAGGCAAGAATACTGGAGTGGGTAGCCATTTCCTTCTCCAGGGGATCTTCCCGACNGTATGAAATGCACTGAACTGTGGTGCTTTGTTGCGAAGTCATATTCAACTCTTAGCGACCCCACAGACTGTAGCCTGCCAGGCTCCTCCCTCCATGGGATTCTCCAGGCAAGAATACTGGAGTGGGTAGCCATTTCCTTCTCCAGGGGATCTTCCCGACTCACGTCTCCTGCATTGCAGGTGGGTTCTTCTACCACTGAGCCAGCAGAGAAGCAGGAATATAATTTTCCTTGACTCTGCACATGCTATATAAGGAAACACTCATTTAGTTGGAAGCACAGTTTACGATAATGTCGATGATTTTCCATCTTTTTCATTTTTCAAAGTTCACAATGGGTCTTGATGCCTGAACACCTGAGTAAGCTCTTGTTGGCGAGAAGCTGGGTGTGAAATGAGCCTGCAGGGCATTTTTGGTCAGTGGTCATGAGATATAGTACAGCCCAGGCTCTTCAGACACAGGAAGTCAGAATCCACTAAGGAGAGTGCAAAACCTCACCTCTGGAGAATCCAGCCTGGATGGGAATGGCCAGACACCAGGGCCACACACAACTGGCTCTTCCTGGCAGAGGGCTCCAAAAAATAAGCAATGCTCACTGCAGCTCTCAGCAGATCCCAGAGGAGGTGGGATTAAACTGGGAAAGCAGCACTGTCGCTCCCAGAGAAGGCAACGAGTGCCCTAGGGGGGTTTCTCTTCTCTTTTCTGCTATAGGCAGCCGCTCAGATTATGGTATGCCCACTAAGCGCCAGCTCCTGTGGCACTAAACTCAGAGTTGTTATTCAGTTGCCCAGTCACGTCTGACTCTTCATGACCCCATGGACTGCACCATGCCAGGCCTTCCTGTCCCTCACCATCTCCCAGAGTTTGCCAAAGTTCATGTCCTTGGCATCAGTGATGCCATCCAGCCATCTCATCCTCTGTTGCCCCCTTCTCCTCCTGCCCTCAGTCTTTCCCAGCNCACGTCTGACTCTTCATGACCCCATGGACTGCACCATGCCAGGCCTTCCTGTCCCTCACCATCTCCCAGAGTTTGCCAAAGTTCATGTCCTTGGCATCAGTGATGCCATCCAGCCATCTCATCCTCTGTTGCCCCCTTCTCCTCCTGCCCTCAGTCTTTCCCAGCATCAGGGTCTTTTCCAATGAGTCACTCTTCAAATCAGGTGACCAAAGTATTGGAGCTTCAGCTTCAGCATCAGTCCTTCCAATGAATATTCAAGGTTTCCTTTATGATGGACTGGTGTGATCTCCTTGCAGTCCAAGGAACTCTCAAGAGTCTTCAGCACCACAGTTTGAAGGCATCAATTCTTCAGCATTCTGCTTTTTTTACGGCCCAGTTCTCAGAGAGCCCAGAGATTTGAAGAAAAAAATAGGACTCTTTTTCTGCTTCAAGTAAAAGAGAGGAGTCTTGAAGAAGTCGTCCCTCAAGTGCCAGATGCTGCAATTTAATCCCAAAATGGTGAAGTGAAAGCCTGTGACCACACAGCATGGCAGGACTGGTTCTACACCAGACCCTGTTCTGTGGTGTTCCTCCCTCCAAGCCCTGAGGTCGGGCTGTATCCGTGAGGCCTCCACTCTGTCAGTTGCTGGCTGTGCAGCCTTAGGCAAAGAATACCAGCTTTCTGAGCATCAGTCTCTCTGTATGTAAAACGGGGCTGATAGTCATCTCCACATCACAGCTCAAGACACAGTGGCCTGTGTAGAAATGCTCTGCCCTCTGCAGACTCTGCACTCTAGATGCGGCTTCTTCTCTCCCTCATGTCACCTGGGCATCTTTCTCTAGCACCAGGCAGGCTTCTGTGGCCACAGTGGGTGTTTCCTCCCACTCAGCTGGCATATGTAAGCTCCTCCTATTGACTCCACTTTTAATGGTTACTAAAAACCTGTGGGACTTAACCCTGCCTGCTTGGGGGGCATCAAATCTAGAGTCCAAGGGAAGCCATAGGAAAGATGAGACTTGAGCCAGCCATGGAGATTAGATGTGGCCAGGGGTGGGGGTCCGGGGGAGAAGGCATTCTAGGCAGGAGAACAGCCTTGGCAAAGACTCCAAAGAGGAACAAGGTGGCAGTCAGTGGCCTGGAAACGGCCAGTCCACGGAACTGCGGGCTCTCCATGACTGCCTCCTGGCTCCTGGGGCCAGGGAGGTGAAGAAAAGTTACGAGGAAGGGGAGGGCCTGGGTGGCGGGGGCAGTGCTGGCATCGCCATGGGTCAAGGTGCCCAGCAAATAACCAGACTTGGAGCCAGATTTCTAGACATCTGCTCCCTCGCCATTTCTGAATGAGCCAGAATCTGCCCCCAACAGAAACATGTGGAGTCCAGGGTAAAGAAAGCTGTGCTAGCCAGTCAGACAACAGAAGTCAGGAAAACGAGGGGGAGGCAGAGAGGACAGGGAACACGTCAGAGGACTCAAAAAGAGGAAGTGGCGGGGTCTCAGTTCCGCTCCCCAGGATAGGAAATACCCTCCATTCTCCCAGCCTAGGGCAGCTGTCCCTGTCTTCCTACCTGCAGCCATCAAACCTGGGGCCAAGACCACCTGGGCCCTGGACCCTAGCCTTTGAGGTTTCCCCAGGTCTCTGAGTTCTGAGCACTTTCAGGGGTTAGGGAGGCCCTGCCGGGGCTGCGGACCCAGGATCCACACTAAGCAGGGCTCAGCTGAGCGTTTACCGAGACTGGACACCCCCTTGGGTTAAGCAATGGGGCTCAGCCCTCAGAACTGAAATGCAAGGAGGAAGGGCACCACGTCAGCCCGTAGCCCCTCCCCGCACCTCTCCCAATGGGCCTTCAAGGAAGGGAGGGGTCCAGAGTCTAGGGGGCCCCTCCCCACCTCCACCTGCCCAGGAATAGAGAAGCTGGGGCCCAGCCGAAGACCTCCAAAGGCAGAGACTTGGCTTATTAAGTCTCAACCTGGCTCTGTCGGGAGAATGGCCCCCAGGCCCTGGTGAGTCAATCTGTTAGAATCCAAAGCAAGAAAGAAACCAGGCTTCAGAAAAGAGAGGACAGGAGGACAAAAAGTGACTTTTCTCCTCACCTATTACAGTCCTGGGCCTCTGTTTATTATTGGCCTGGTTCTGGGACATCGTCAGGGAGACCAGTGGCTGATAGCTCTAACCCTCTGGACTGAACAACGCTGTATAAAGTACCTACTAAACTGACATCGCAGGGCTTCCCAGGTGGCGCTAGTGGTAAAGAACCTGTCTGCCAATGCAGAAGACGCAGGTTCGATCCTTGTGTTGGGAAGGTCCCCTGGAGAAGGAAACACCAACCCATTTCAATACACTCGCCTAGAGAATCCCATGGACAGGAGCCTGGCAGGCTACAGTCCAGGGATCACACAGAGTCAGACATGACTGAAGCAGCTTAGCATGCAAGCTGACATCCCAGTTTGGGCCCCACCTCAGGTCCGGTAGGGTATAGACTGGAGGAAGGAGTAATGACTCATGAACTGTTCTCCTGTCCACTAAGCTATACTTGGTTGTTGATTTCCCATGTGCATTATCTGGTTTATTTCAGGCTAATCTAGGTTCCTCTTCCCCCATTCTCACCATTTCTGGTCCACTTTCCACATTACAAGGCAGGCCTTGCACAGGAAATGGAGTAAATGGGAGAGAGACAGCTATCTACACCAGGCCCTCCCCATCACAGGAACCTAAATATAAGAATTTATTTCTAGACTGTTCTCAGCACTGCCCTCAAAATTGTCTGGGAGGCACAGAGGCTGGTCATTAGCAAGGGAAACAGACACAAGTAGTGGACAGATGTGTGGGAGGGCATGAGGAGTTGGGGAGTGAGGTGGGGAAACTTGGCGGAAAGTGCCAGAACCAAGGGCAGAGGGGGCAGGGCAGAGTCAAGGCCTGAGCTCAGTATACAGCTCTCAGGAGAAGTTGGCTTCTGGTAGGAAGGTTTAAAAGCATCTGGAATGACCCTTCCTCCCACAAGACTTTGCCTGTGGAGGATATGACAGGTTTTCTGGCCCCGGTGTCAGTCCCCCAGGGGAAGTGGCTGGGGATGCCCAATGGAGAGCTCCCCTCTGGAATCTCCAAGCCCCACTCACGCCGCCCAGCTGGGAGGGCTCTGCTCTCCAGGGCACCTAGAACCTGCAGGCACAGGCTCACGAACCCCCAGGAACCAGCCCCTCCTCCTCAGGAAATGGCCGTCTTGGTTTCTGTGAGAAAGCCTCTGTGACTTCACAGACTCTGCTCCCAGAGGTCTGACTTTCCCGGGGACTCTCATGCTGCAGGCTGGGGTGTCCCAAGAGAAGACTCCTCAATGTTCACAAGAGGGGCTAGGCCAGGCCTTGAAGACCCAGGGGTTGAAGGCAGGGGAGCCCCAGAGGGGTGGATTCTGAGCCAAGAGCCTCCTGCAGAAAAAGATAAGGGGACATGACAAAGAAATGAGTCTTGGAAAGGATTCCTCTAAACCAGGGCTCCTCAGCTTCCGGGATCTAAAGCCTGATGATCTGAGGTGGAACTGATGTACTAATCATAGCGATAAATTGCACAATAAATGTAACATGGTTGAATCATCTCGAAACCATCTCCCATGCCCATCTGTGGAAAAATTGTCTTCCACGAAACTGGTCCCTGATGTCAAAAAGATTGGGGACTGCTGCTCTGAACCATCACATCTGGGCAGAGGGGAAACATATGGAGAAGCTGAGTGTGGGGTCCTATGTGAAAATGAGAGAGAAACCAAACTGAGGGTCCATGAGGGACTGCTGGAAGGAGAAAGTGTTTAGATGGGAGAAAGCAACTGTGATGTGAAGAGGGATGGGCTTGAAGGCAGGCAAGGAAAAGTGTGATCATGGGGTTCGCCAGCCAGGAAGCAAGGACGGCTCCTGGGCTTAGAAAGTTCAACAAGTTCAGAAGTTCTATAGCGATGCTTCTTGGAGAGGGTGGCCATCTGGAGCCTTCATCTCAGAGCAAAGGGTTGAGATAGAAAGCCCCATTCTAAAAACTTCCATCTGATTAGAAAGGAAAAAAAGACATGGATTAGGTGGACAGGAGTAAAAGGAGTGACCCAGTGCTAGCAAGAGGCAGGGACAGCATGATCCCAGGTCTTTGCTCTCAGGATCATCTCCTACAGCACTCACTCCCTGGAGGATGAACCACATCGTCTGTGGGTTCCAAGCCATCTTTGGTGCCAGGCTTGGGTGCCTGAGCCACCTGAGGACCACACTGGGACATCAGGTTCACTCAAGAGCTCACCAATGTTCCACTCACCTCTCTGGGGCTCCAGAAAGTTGACACTCCCCTCGTCAGACCAGCCGGTCTGAGAACTTCATGTAGCCTCCATCTGAACTGCTAATGTGGCCACTGATGGTGAAGGGAGGACCCATCTCCAGATCCTTCAGGTTCCTGAGAAAGACCATCCAATCAAGTTACTAGGGGTGAGAACCTGGCATCTCTCTGGGACCAGAGCATGGGAAAAACTTCCAGCAGTGACTCACTGACTCACTGACTTATTTTCCAGAATGAGAGTTACCCAACCCTTAGGCCAGATGAGAAGCAAGCCTGCTGTGTGGCAGAGACCAGATGAGACAACTTATCATAGGAGTTTCTGAATCTTCTTGTAATAACTCAGGACATTCCCTGAATCTCCTATTGTCTTCATTTGCTCCTGTCTTTGGACAGCATGTTATGTCTGAGATTATATCTGTAACCAGGCAGGTGTCCACCATGGGCAGCTTAAAGACAGATACTATGCCAAGTTATCTTTGTACCCTTAGAAACTAAGGCCACAATACATACTGCAATAGAATCTTTACTGAATAAATGATGGATGAGTGAATATAGGAACAGATGGGTGAATGGATGATGCCCACCCAGGGGTGAATGCTAAGTAGATCACTGTCATTAGGATCTTCCATGTTCTGTCTGTGTTAAAGTTTTCTTTCATGGAACTTTCTACATGGACCCTGCTCCACCCTTTTCTCTTGCTTGCTCAGAGACATGGGGAGGAGACAGGGAAGGCAAATAATAAGTTTGAGCTCCATCTTTGATTCTTTCTCAAGCATACGTAGCCCCCCACCCCCATCCCACCTCGATCTGTCCTGAATCTACTTACCGGATTTGGTACAAGTTGAAGACAAAATTAGGCCCTAGAAAGACAATCAGAAAAGAAAGGGTTGGTACCTCCAGGGAGAGTGACCCACCACTCTTCTGGAAGCATATGTTCCACCCTCATGCCTGTCTGGGAGGTGTGGGTGGCTAGGCTGGGCATCAGGATGTCATGGGAGGTTCCCAGGCTCCTTCAGTGCCTTCTTTCTGCTCCAAACTCATGGATACATTCCCTTCTTTCTAGACAGAAACACCAGCTCTTTGAGGATAGATCCTGCCACTGGGGATCTCTCCATCAAGGGCACTAATGACTGGAATCCAGACTCCACCAGTTTCCAACTCTGTGACTCTAGCCTCATATCTTCTGTTAAAACACACACACACACACACAGACTAAAAATTTCATCTTCATATGGAATTTTTTTAAATCATATTAGGCACAAGCATGTTGGCACATAGTAGGTGCTCAACAAACATCCATGGAAGCTGTTGAATTTAATTGCAGATCCAGGAAATGTTCTCTGCTTCTTGGGACTCTAGTGCATGCTAAGTGACTTCAGTCGTGTCCGACTCTTTTCGACCTTATGGACTGTAGCCCACCAGGCTCCTCTGTCCATAGGATTCTCCAGGCAAGAATGCTGGAGTTGGTCACCACGCCCTCCTCCAGGGATCTTCCCGACCCTGGGATGGAACCCATGTCTCTTATGTCTCCTGCACTGGGAGGTAGGTTCTTTATCACTAGCACCACCTGGGAAGCCCCCAGGACTCTAGTATGCCCTCTCAGCTCTCCCGGGTCCTGTGGGAAATGAAGATGTGAATCAGAGTTGGGGGTACCCCCAGCAGATTCCAGGAGATGCCCAGTGGGGCTGAAGCATCAGCAAGCTCAGGAGAAGGCCCTGAGATACACAGGCAGGAGAAGAGAGGACAAGGAGCCAGGGGTAGAAAAGACATCCGGAGCTTGGCCAGTCTAGCCCATCGCCTTTGGCCTTGGGGCCCACAGATGCCTGGGAGATGGACTCCTGCGAGTTCTGAGGGAAGAGGAAGCTGACTGCTTGCCGGGTGTGGGAAGAGCCCCCATTCAATAAAGGCCCCAGTACTCTACCCCCGCCGCCTCAAGTGCTCAGCCACCCCACCCAAGTCTTTGACCACTGCTGCCACCACAGGAAATATTTTTGCATGACATCATTCTAAAGAGCTTGCTGCCCCATCTGGCCGGGCCAAATAGCACGGAAGAGAAGGGGCTGGGCTGAGCTGGGGTGACAAGGTCCGGCGCGCACTCACCCTCCCAGCAGTACCCGCGCTGGTACCACTTGGCCAGGCTGTAGCCCAGGATGGACACGAGCAGTAGCGACAGCCCCACGCAGAGGATCAGGCCCAAGGTGCTGACGGAGTCGTCACCTGCAGAGACACACAGCCTTCACCCAGCTGCCCAGAGCCCTCTCACAGCCCTGGACTCAATCGATTGCACCCTGTTCCAAGTTTCCTCTCCTCCCACCTCACTGCCATCAAAATGACAGTCCCCTACGGATCTCGATCTTGGGGACTTTCCTGGTGGTCCGGTGGCTAGGACATTGCCTTCCAATGCAGGGGTGCGGGTTCGATCCCTGGTTAGGGAGCTAAGATTCCCATGTGCCTCGTGGCCAGAAAACGAGGACATAAACAAATGAAGCAATATTCTAACAATTTCAATGAAGACTGTGAAAAATGGTCTGCTGCTGCTGCTAAGTCGCTTCAGTCATGTCTGACTCTGTGTGACCCCACAGACGGCAACCCACCAGGCTCCCCCATCCCTGGGATTCTCTAGGCAAGAACACTGGAGTGGGTTGCCATTTCCTTCTCCAATGCATGAAAGTGAAAAGTCAAAGTGAAGTCGCTCAGTCATATCCGAAAAAATGGTCTACATCCAAAAAATCTTCAAAAAAGGGGGAAAAAAACAGAGCTGCTTTGCACATTGAGGTGCTTGTATCTTTAAAAAAAAAAAAAAAGACTCTGGATCTGGGCTAGCTGGTTCAGCTCAGCTATACTAAAATGTCAATGGCTGATATTTGTGTGTGTGTTTTTTTTTTAAGAGTTAGCTTGTTGTTCCAAAGTAGCAGTCTTCTGACAGTAGAGATAATTTGGAGCTGGGACACCTTCCCGAAGCTGCAGCTTTCTACTTGTTGATAAAGACACTGCTCTTTGGGGAGGAGCCCAGGACATCTCTGCAGGAAGCAGCAAAGGCAGCCTGAACGCCCTCGAGAGCAAAGACACACAGATCCTCAGTCCTCTCCCCACAAAACCTTCATCTGTGGTAGCAGGGTGTTAACCCCCTGGGTTCTGTTTGCTGCTTATACTTATCACTTCTTCCCTTTTTGTGGTATGAGCTCTCAGCTAAATTTATATTTTATTTGTAAAGCCACACCGAGAAAAAGAGACAAAGAGAAGGAAGAAGAGAGAGAGATTGGAAACCTACTGAAGCAGAAGCAAAGTAGGAAGCCAAATTTGCAGGAAGAGGCTGACCTTGGGGACAAACAGGGATGATTCAGCCCTTCCCAGGTCACGGCAGGAAGAGGAGGGACAGCGCACTCTTGCTGGGTGAAGGCCGGGAGTGTGGAAAAATGGAGTAATTCTCCATCTACAGGGCCTGGCATCCTCAGGCTCTAGAGGTGTTGTCACGAGGCCAGGAGGTACAGCCTTGGGTGTACACCAGGCTTGCATGTGAAGCCCACACCTATCATTTGTAAAATATGGGACCTGAGTAAATCCCTTTCCCTCACTAGACTTCAATTTGCTCTTATGAAAAATTGCCATAGTAATAAACACACATGGAGTTGCGGTGGTGATTAATGGAGATGCTGTATACAGAGCACTTGGGAGCGGACCTGGCATACAGGAAGTGCTCGATTAATGTGTGTGTGCGCTCAGTCGTGTCTGACTCTTTGTGACGCCCTGGACTGTAGCCCACCAGACTCCCCTGTCCAGGGAATTTTCCAGGCAAGAATACTGGAGTGGCCTGCCACATCCTTTGCCAGGGGATCTTTCTGACACACGTCTCTTACGTCTTCTGCACTGGCAGGCGGATTCTTTACCATTCATGCCACCATCATTATTACTGTTGTCATTATTATCATCAAGCGATGAAACTGTTTTCTTTTTTTCCACATTTTATTTTTATTTATTTTTTAATGCCAAAACATTTTGTATTGAGGTACAGCCAATTAACAATGTTGTGATAGTTTCGGGTGAACAGTGAAGGGACTCAGCCATGCATCTAATGTAGTCATTCTCCCCCAAACACCCTTCCCATTGAGGCTGGCACGTAACATTGAGCTTCATGTGCTGTACGATAGGTTTCTGTTGGTTATCCATTTAAAATACAGCAGTGTGTACATGATCTTCCCAAAGTCCTTAACTATCCCTTCACCCTCACCCAGTTCAGTTCAGTTCAGTTCAGTCGCTCAGTCGTGTCTGACTCTTTGCGACCCCATGAATCACAGCTCGCCAGGCCTCCCTATCCATCACCATCTCCCGGAGTTCACTCAGACTCACGTCCATCGAGTCCGTGATGCCATCCAGCCATCTCATCCTCGGTCGTCCCCTTCTCCTCCTGCCCCCAATCCCTCCCAGCATCAGAGTCTTTTCCAATGAGTCAACTCTTCGCATGAGGTGGCCAAAGTACTGGAGTTTCAGCTTTAGCATCATTCCTTCCAAAGAAATCCCAGGGTTGATCTCCTTCAGAATGGACTGGTTGGATCTCCTTGCAGTCCAAGGGACTCTCAAGAGTCTTCTCCAACACCACAGTTCAAAAGCATCGATTCTTCGGCGCTCAGCTTTCTTCACAGTCCAACTTTCACATCCATACATGACCACAGGAAAAACCATAGCCTTGACTAGGCGGACCTTAGTCGGCAAAGTAATGTCTCTGCTTTTGAATATACTATCCAGGTTGGTCATAACTTTTCTTCCAAGGAGTAAGCGTCTTTTAATTTCATGGCTGCAGTCACCATCTGCAGTGATTTTGGAGCCCAAAAAAATAAAGTCTGACACTGTTTCCACTGTTTCCCCATCTATTTCCCATGAAGTGATGGGACCGGATGCCATGATCTTCGTTTTCTGAATGTTGAGCTTTAAGCCAACTTTTTCGCTCTCCTCCTTCACTTTCATCAAGAGGCTTTTTAGCTCCTCCTCACTTTCTGCCATAAGGGTGGTGTCATCAGCATATCTGAGGTTATTGATATTTCTCCCGGCAATCTTGATTCCAGCTTGTGTTTCTTCCAGTCCAGCGTTTCTCATGATGTACTCTGCATATAAGTTAAATAAGCAGGGAGACAATATACAGCCTTGACGTACTCCTTTTCCTATTTGGAACCAGTCTGTTGTTCCATGTCCAGTTCTAACTGTTGCTTCCTGACCTGCATACAGATTTCTCAAGAGGCAGGTTAGGTGGTCTGGTATTCCCATCTCTTTCAGAATTTTCCACAGTTTATTGTGATCCACACAGTCAAAGGCTTTGGCATAGTCAATAAAGCAGAAATAGATGTTTTTCTGGAACTCTCTTGCTTTTTCCATGATCCAGCGGATGTTGGCAATTTGATCTCTGGTTCCTCTGCCTGTTCTAAAACCAGCTTGAACATCAGGGAGTTCACGGTTCACATATTGCTGAAGCCTGGCTTGGAGAATTTTGAGCATTACTTTACTAGCGTGTGAGATGAGTGCAATTGTGCGGTAGTTTGAGCATTCTTTGGCATTGCCTTTCTTTGGAATTGGAATGAAAACTGACCTTTTCCAGTCCTGTGGCCACTGCTGAGTTTTCCAAATTTGCTGGCATATTGAGTGCAGCACTTTCACAGCATCATCTTCCAGGATTTGAAACAGCTCAACGGGAATTCCATCACCTCCACTAGCTTTGTTCTTAGTGATGCTTTCTAAGGCCCACTTGACTTCACATTCCAAGATGTCTGGCTCTAGATTAGTGATCACATCCTCATGATTATCTGGGTCGTGAAGATCTTTTCTGTACAGTTCTTCTGTGTATTCTTGCCACCTCTTCTTAATATCTTCTGCTTCTGTTAGGTCCATACCATTTCTATCCTTTATCGAGCCCATCTTTGCATGAAATGTTCCCTTGGTATCTCCAATTCTCTTGAAGAGATCTCTAGTCTTTCCCATTCTGTTGTTTTCCTCTATCTCTTTGCATTGATTGCTGAAGAAGGCTTTCTTATCTCTTCTTGCTATTCTTTGGAACTCTGCATTCAGATGCTTATATCTTTTCTTTTCTCCTTTGCTTTTCGCCTCTCTTCTTTTCAGTGCTATTTGTAAGGCTTCTCCAGACAGCCATTTTGCTTTTTTGCATTTCTTTTCCATGGGGATGGTCTTGATTCCTGTCTCCTGTACAATGTCACGAACCTCATTCCATAGTTCATCAGGAACTCTGTCTATCAGATCTAGGCCCTTAAACCTATTTCTCACTTCCACTGTATAATCATAAGGGATTTGAATTCAGACTTAAATTGAAGAAAGTAGGGAAAACCACTAGACCACCCTCGCCCAGCAACCATGAATTCATTTTCTAAGTCTGTGAGTCTCTTTCTGTTTTGTAAGTAAGTTCATTTCTTTGTAGATTCCACATATGAGGGATGTCATATAATATTTCTCCTTCTCTGACTTACTTCACTCAGTATGACACCCTCTAGGTCCATCCATGTGGCTGCAAATAACCTTATTTCATTCTTTTAATGGCTGAGTAATATTCCACTGTGTATATATACCACATCTTCTATAAATATTTCATAATTTCCCCCACCCAAGCCTTTCCCTCTCTCTTTCTCTTTTCCCCTGACCCTTCTTCCTTTACAGCAGCCAAGTTATCCTCTGAGAGAGTTTGACAGCCAAATGCAGAAAGATAGTGTCTCTCCTCCTATTTTTAGATTCCAAAAGCCCAGGCCCTTAGAAAAATGGGAAGGTTTCACAATACAGATGAGAGATGAACAGAAGCAAGATCAGCGTTTTGTTATACTAGGGAAAAATTTCCAGCCTGGGGGAGGAGAAGAGAGAAAGTGAAGTAAGGTGAGAGATGGGGGGGGGGGGCGGGGGGGGAGCATTGAAAAGATGTCGGTGGACTCTACATAGCAAAAGTCCTTATTCCCCGATCTGAAGTGGAGCCCAGGGAGGCAACAGAATTCTTAGATAGAGCTGTGGGATCTGAGAGCTGGGCTGAGTCCCAGAAAGACAGCAAGAGCCCAGTAAGGAGAGTGCCAGCAAGCTCCTGGGCAGATGGAGCCTTGGGCAGCCTTGAGGAGTTGCTGTGCCCTCTTATGCTTTCGTTACTATTGTTCAGTTGCTCAACTGTGTCTGACTCTTTGCAACCCCATGGAATGCAGCAACCAGGCTTCTCTGTCCTCCATTATCTCTCAGAGTTCTCTCAAATTCATGTCTAGTCAGTGATGCTATCTAACCATCTCATCCTCTGCCACCTCCTTCTTTTGCATTCATGCATGGAAGCAATCAAATGATTTCCGGGTCCCTACACGAGGCAGGAAAGTCACAGAGGGGCTCTCCAGACCTGAAGGAGTTAAACACCTGGGACCTAGGAACACTTCTGCGGCACTCTGCCTAGCTGAGGCTCAAAGCCCAGTCCAAGGGACTGCCATCACATCTGCGCCATGTGAACCGCTGGTACAAGGGGCTATACACCTCTCCCTCACTCCTGAAGTCTCTGAGTAAAGGAGGAAACAGAGATCCTCAAAGCCACTTATGGCAATCTCTGTGCCAGGCACTTGTTCTAAGTGCTTGTATTATAGCAATAAATAAAACACAAAAATCCCTGTTTTCATGAAGATCATATTCCAGTGGAGGGAGACAGACAATTTAAAAAATTAAGAAATAAATTTTATAGTATATTGGAAGACCACACATACTAGGGAGAAAAAGATAAGCAGAGGAAGAAATGGAATCCGTGATGAAAATGAGAGTAGCTTTAAATAAAAGGATCAGAAAGACTTGTAAAAGGTGACAATTGAGAAAACCACACTTTTGGTGAGAGAAAGAACCAGCCAGGTAGATAATCGGGTAAAAAGTTTCTAAGAGGGAGCAGCAGGTGGAACTGAGGCAGGAGCACACCAAGCAGGTACTAGATGCATCAGGGAGCCCCGAGTGAGGAGCAGGGACAGGGAGTGGGGGAGAGCAGCGAGAAGTGGGCTGGAAGGAGCCAGATCACTGCGGTGCTTTGAAGACAATAGGGGAGTTTGATTTTTCCTCTGAGCAAGACAGAGAATTTTGAGCAGAGAAGTGACAAGATCCGAGCTTTTCAGAGGACCGCTCCATCAGCTACCACCTTAAGCGTAGACGCAGCAGGGGGTAATGATGAAGGGAGGCAAGTCAGGAGGCTACTGCAGAGATCCAAGCAAGAGATGATCACTGAAGAGGAGTGACGCCAAGACACTGAGAGGCCAAAGTCAGAGAGAGATCAACTACATGGATAAGAGAGAGCACAACAGTGACCCAAGAGCTCAAGTCCAGAGGCAGGTCGACAGATAACAAGGCATGGTGGTAACACTGTGGTGTTTATGGAAGCTGGGGTTTTGAAGGGTTCCATCAAAGAGAAATATCAATAACCTCAGATATGCAGATGACACCACACTTATGGCAGGAAGCAAAGAAGAACTAAAGAGCCTCTTGATGAAAGTGAAAGAGGAGAGTGAAAAAGTTGGCTTAAAACTCAACATTCAGAAAACTAAGATCATGGCATCCGGTCCCATCACTTCATGGCAAATAGATGGGGAAAAATGGAAACAGTGAGAGACTTTATTTTCTTGGTCTCCAAAATCACTGCAGATGGTGACTGCAGCCATGAAATTAAAAGACACTTGCTCTTTGGAAGAAAAGCTATGACCACCCTAGACAGCCTATTAAAAAGCAGAGACATTACTTTGCCAACAAAGTCAAAGCTATGGTTTTTCCAGTAGTCATGTATGGATGTGAGAGTTGGACTATAAAGAAAGCTGAGTGCCGAAGAATTGATGCTTTTGAACTGTGGTGTTAGAGAAGACTCTTGAGAGTCTCGAGGACTGCAAAGAGATCCAACAAGTCTATCCTAAAGGAAATCAGTCCTGAATAACCATTGGAAGGACTGATGTTATAGGTGAAACTCCAATATTTTGATCACCTGATGCAAAGAACTGGCTCATTGGAAAAAGACCCTGATGTTGGGAAAGACTGAAGGCAGGAGGAGAAGGAGACAACAGAGGATGAAATGGTTAGATGGCATCACCAACACGATGAACATGAGTTTGAGTAGGCTCCAGGAGTTAGTGATGGACAGGGAAGCCTGGTGTGCTGCAGTCCATGGGGTCACAAAGAGTCGGACACAACTGAGCGACTGAACTGAACTGATCAAAGAATTCTGCCCAGGAGTAGAAAGTACCCATAGGAAAGCACCAACAGGTAAATCACAGCCTGCCGAGACCTGGCTGGTAAGAGAAGAAGATACATTATTTCTGTTTGTTACCACTTGGTCCCCACCCCCAACGGTGCCATCTGGCTTAGATGTGGCTTACAGACACATTTAATTACTATCCTATTTTACCTCTTTATCTTTCTAGAATACTCCTTTAACTAATACTCTTTACTTATTCTTCCTTTTGTATACCTTAAAATTTTTATTATAAAATACTTCATGCACATAAGAAGTAAATATTCCTGTGCCTACTACTAATCTTCAAAGAATTCTAAAATTTTACCATTCTTGCTCATTATCTCAATTTCAGGGTAGTTTTCTGCTATCTCTCCCTCTAAGTAACTTTTCTCCCAAATTTGGTGTTCAGCTTCCCTATGCATGGTTTTTATACTATTAGCTCATTTTCCCCAAACTATGTCTATATCAACAGGAGGCCAGATTTGCTCTCTCATCTTAAATAAGTGGAAACCCAAACAAATACGTAAAACAGCAGAGAAAGGTGGTGTAGTGCACGATAGTGCTGTCTGAAAGAAGGAAATGAAATGAGGTGTCATCCATGATTGTTGAGCTTATTGCATGGGGTGAGTTTCCAACTCACAGTACAGGGGGGCACCCAAAGAGAGCCTTGGGTCCTGCCAAGGGAGTAATAAGACCATAAAGAAGGCTGAGCACCACGAATTGATGCTTTCGAACTGTGCTGCTGGAGAAGACTCTTGAGAGTCCCTTGGACTGCAAGGAGATCAGCCCCTGACTATTCACTGGAAAGACTGCGCTGACACTGAAGCTCCAACTTTGGCCACCTGATGTGAAGAGCCAACTCACTGAAAAGACCCAGATGCTTGGAAAGACTGAAGGCATGAGGAGAAGGAGATGACAGAGGACGAGCTGGTTGGATGGCATCACTGATTCAGTGAACATGAGTTTGAGGAAGCTCTGGGAGATTGTGAAGGACAGGGAAGCTTGGCGTGCTACAGTTCATGGGGTCACAAAGAGCTGGACGTGACCGAGCAGCTGAACAACGACATTAAATGCTCTAAATTTATTTCTAAATACCACTCTAGCTTCATTCTGTTAGATTTGATATGTAACATTTTTACCTGTGTCTGATCCAGATGTTCTGTCATTTCAACTGGAATTTTTCTCTTTAATCCATGAATTCTTTGGCAGTGCCTTTTTAATTTCTAAATATATGGAATAAAGTCTTTGTCTTTTCACTGTTTATTTCAATAGATGTTGATTATAGCATTATGGCTGATATTCTATAAGAAATTAATTTAATTTAAATTAATTAAAATTAAATTAATTTCAGTAATGGCTCAATATTTCCATCTAATTTATGAAGTCAAAGTAAAGCTTTTAGAAGTTCATTTTGTATAAGGTAAAATGCTTGAGATCATTCTGAATGTCATTGAAAATTTGGTTTAAGAGTTTAATGTTAATGATAAAGTTGTTTTTGCATTTTTCATACTTTTTTCATTCTGTGCTTCAGTCTTGGATATTTTTTCTCACCTATTTTGTACTTGACTAATTCTCTCTTAAGCTGCATCTAACTTGACATTAAACCATCCTTTGTGTTCCTAATTTTGGTTATTGTAGTTTTCATCTCCAAAATTTTGACTTATTTTTATAATTTTTAATTATTTGTCAACTTCCCATTAAGTCATTTATTTGCTATACCACTTTCATTTATTTTTATCAGTTGCCCTAAGGCTTATAATAGGAAGTCAGGATGGCCGAGCGGTCTAAGGTGCTGCGTTCAGGTCACAGTCTCCCCTGGAGTCGTGGGTTTGAATCCCATGAAATTAAAAGACGCTTCCTCCTTGGAAGGAAAGTTATGACCAACCTAGACAACATATTAAAAAGCAGAGACATTACTTTGCCAACAAAGGTCCGTCTAGTCAAGACTATGGTTTTTCCAGTGGTCATGTATGGATGTGAGAGTTGGACTGTGAAGAAGGCTGAGCGCCGAAGAATTGATGCTTTTGAACTGTGGTGCTGGAGAAGACTCTTGAGAGTCCCTTGGACTGCAAGGAGATCCAACCAGTCCATTCTGAAGGAGATCAGCCCCGGGTGTTCATTGGAAGGACTGATGCTAAAGCTGAAACTCCAATACTTTGGCCACCTCATGTGAAGAGCTGACTCACTGGAAAAGACCTTGATGCTGAGAGGGATTGGGGACAGGAGGAAAAGGGGGCGACACAGAATGAGATGGCTGGATGGCATCACTGACCCAATGGATGTGAGTTTGAGTGAACTCCGGGAGTTGGTGATGGACAGGGAGGCCTGGTGTGCTGCGATTCATGGGGTCGCAAAGAGTCAGACACGACTGAGCGACTGAACTGAAGGCTTATAATATGAATCTTTACCTGATCACAGTCACATACAAGTTCAAAGTAAATGATAAAGATATATCATGCAAAAAATAATCAAAAGAAAGCTGAAGAAGGATAAAAGAAGACATTTCATAATGATACAAAGACTAATTGATCAAAATGGAGCCCTAAATGTGCATGCATCTTTATTATACAGTTTTAAAACACAAGAGGAAAAAAATGGACAACTAAAAGAAAACCTAGACAAATCCTTAATTGTCATTAAAGAACCTAACTCTTCTCTCTCAGTAATTAATGGAACATGAAATCAGTAAGCATATTGAAGACACAAACAACACTACCAGCCAACTTGATGCAGTAGACATTTACAGAACACAACATCCAAAATCTGTTAGAATACATTTTTTTCAAGTATACATGAAACATTCATCAAAATGGAACATGTACTAAACTATAAAACAGTTTAAATAAATTCTAAAAGATTAAAATCATATAGAGTATATTCACTGACCATAGAATTGTATGGAGATGAAAGTCTAAAATAAAACCTGGAAAATTCCTCAATATTTGGAAATTAAACAACACACATCTACATATCTCATGGGTAAAAGAAGATATCACAAGGGAAAACTGAAAATACTTAGAACTAAATAGGAGTGAAAACACAACATATCAATAATTGTGGATGGAAGAGACAATCGAGAAAGATCAAGACAGCGGAGTTCACAGGATGAAGGTAAGCACTACACAAAGAGAGAATCCCAGGGAGGCACACAGGATCCCCCTAAAGTATTCACCAAGGCATGGATTAATCATGTGTGTGAACAAACTACCTGAAGCTGGAAAGAGAGTCATCAAAAAGAATAGCAGGAACAGCATTCAGCATTCAAATGGGGCTGATATTAACAGCTGTGTCTGTTCCCATAACCTAGCCTGGCAAAACTCATAATTCACAGGGCATTGACTAGAGAACTCAGGAAGGTCTTACCTCAGTAATGGGAAATAATTAGCTCCATACTGAGCATTGTTCTGGACTCACCTAACACGTCACCACATCAAGACCAGAAAGGACCAAACTTCTTCCAAGAAACTTAACTGCTTCCCAGAATACTTATAGAAAAACAAAACTATCTGCATTGAGCAGGGTAAAATTTACAATGCCTGGAATCCAGTCAAACATTACAAGACTTACAGAGGAGCAGAGAAACCTGACTCATAATGAAGAAGGTAAGTAATCAATTGAAATCCACCCAGAACTGACAAGAATGTTAGAATTGGCAAACAAAGACATTATAACTATATTCCACTTGTTCAAAATATAGGCAGAGTCAGTCAAGATATAAAAATACCAAAGATATTTGGTATGTAAATATGAAAGGTGATTAACAGCAGATCAGTTATTAGAAAGGAAAAAATAATGCACTTGAAGACATAGCAACAGAAACTAAGTAAAATGAAGCACAGGGTATAAAAAGAATAAAACAAATAAAAACAGCACCAGTGAGATGTAGGACAACTTTGAGCAACCTCATGCATGTGTAATTAGAGTCCTCAAAGGCAAAAAGGAGAACCGAAAAAATATTTGAAGAGATATGACCAAAAATTTTCCAAGCTTGAAAAGCCCTTCAAATTATTTATTCAAATGATACACTTTCTTCCCTAAAAGGAGTTATGGTACCCATGGTTGATATCATAATCAATTTTCTTTTTCATCATATTAAGGAAAGCCTAAACTGTGCTAAAGCCTAAACTGTGCTGTGTCTAAGGGTCTCCTGCAGAGCTACAGGTCAGCAGTGGACTGCTGCAGGGGCAGGGGCTTTGGATGCAATAGGCCTGGGATGGCATAAGACCTCCTGGAGGAGGTCGTCATTAACCCCACCATAGAGCCACCAGCACTTACACAGGACTGAGGAAACAGACCCTTGGAGGGCACAAACAAAAGCTTCTGCACACCAGGACCCAACCCAAGAGAAAGGAGCAGTGACCCCACAAGAGACCAACCCAGACTTGCTAGTGAGTGTCCAGGAGTCTCCGGCGGAGGCATGGGTCAGCAGTGGCCTGCTGCAGGGTTAGTGGTGCTGAGTGTAGCAGTGCATGCCTGGGACCTTTTGAAGGAGGTCACCATTATTTTCATTGCCTCCACCATAACTCGGCCTCAGGTCAAACAACAAGAAGGGAACACAGGCCAGCAACAGAAAATTGGATTAAAGATTTACTGAGCATGGCCCTGCCCTTCAGAACAATACCCAGTTTCCCCCTCAGTCAGTCTCTCCCATCAGGAAGCTTCCATAAGCCTCTTATCCTTCTCCATCAGAGGGCAGACAGAATGAAAACTACAATCACAGGAAACTAACCAATCTGATCCCATGGACCACAGCCTTGTCTAACTCAATGAAACTGAGCCATGCTGTGTAGGGCCACCCAAGACGGACGGGTCATGGTGGAGAGTTCAGACAAAACATGGTCCACTGGAGAAGGGAATAGCAAACCATTTCAGTATTCTTACCTTGAGAAACAGTATGAAAAAGTAAAAAGATAGGACACTGAAAGATGACCTTCCCAGGTCGGTAGGTGCCCAATATGCTACTGGAGATCAGTGGAGAGATAACTTCAGAAAGAATGAAGAGACGGAGCTAAAGCAAAAACAATACCCAGCTGTGTATGTGACTGGTGATGGAAATAAAGTCCAATGCTGTAAAGAGCAATATTGCATAGGAACCTGGAATGTTAGGTCCATGAATCAAGGCAAATTCAAAGTGGTCAAACAGGAGATGGCAAGAGTGAACATCGACATTTTAGGAATCAGCAAACTAAAATGGACTGGAATGGGTGAATTTAACTCAATGACCATAATATCTATTACTGTGGGCAGGAATCCCTTAGAAGAAATGGAGTAGCCATCATAGTCAACAAAAGAATCCAAAATGAAGTACTTGGATGTAATCTCAAAAATGACAGAATGATCTCTGTTCATTTCCAAGGCAAACCATTCAATATCACAGTAATCCAAGTCTGTGCCCCAAGCAGTAATGTTGAAAAAGCTGAAGTTGGATGGTTCTATGAAGACCTACAAGACCTTCTAGAACTAACATCCAAAAAAGATGTCCTTTTCATTATAGGGGACTGGAATGCAAAAGTAAGAAGTCAAGAGATACCTGGAGTAACAAGCAAATTTGGCCTTGGAGTATGGAATGAAGCAGGGCAAAGGCTAACACAGTTTTTCCAAGAGAATGCACTGGTCATAGCAAACACCCTCTTCCAACAACACAAGAGAAGACTCTACACATGGACATCACCAGATGGTCAACACCGAAATTAGATTGATTATATTCTTTGCAGCCAAAGATGGAGAAGCTCTATACAGTCA
>SJYX01006612.1:15453-29586 GCA_006410675.1 Oreotragus oreotragus | reverse complement strand
TGTATGGATGTGAGAGTTGAACTATAATGAAAGCTGAGCACCGAAGAACTGATGCTTTTGAACTGTGGTGTTGGAGAAGACTCTTGAGAGTCCCTTGGACTGCAAGCAGATCCAACCAGTCCATCCTAAAGGAGATCAGTCCTGGGTGTTCATTGGAAGGAATGATGCTGAAGCGGAAACTCCAGTACTTTGGCCATCTCATGCGAAGAGTTGACTCAATGGAAAAGACTCTGATGCTGGGAGGGATTGGGAGCAGGAGGAAAAGGGGACGACAGAGGCTGAGATGGCTGGATGGTATCACCGATTCGATGGAGGCGAGTCTGAGTGAACTCCGGGAGTTGGTGATGGACAGGGAGGCCTGGTGTGCTGCGATTCATGGTGTTGCAAAGAGTCGGACACGACTAAGCGGCTGGACTGAACTGAAGGAGAAAAAAATGCCCCAAGGGTCTTCAGCCTTGGTGTTTGCTTCAGTCAAGTTTGCAAAACATGTTTGTGTGAACCTGAGGCACAAGATCTCTGATACAATGTTACTTCATTTTTAACATTGGCTTGTCTCTTGTTTTTGTATGTCTGTATCTAGATGGATAGGTAGATAGATAATCTCCCCCAGAGATTTTCCATAGGATTTCAGCATTCCTGGAGACAACTAAAATATCATCTTAATTCCATCAATACCCCCTTTTTAAAAAACCTATACATGCTGATTTTACAAAGAACCCTTAGCTTGTCCTTATATAAAATACTAACAGAGGAAACTCAGGTCTGTAGTTTGTAAAGAAAAAATTGGCATAAAGTTTACTTAGAATAATAAAGAAGAAAAGAGGATATAATGAAAAAGGAAAAGAAGACTGAGAACCAAGTTGGGCAAAAAGGTAAAACTAGGAGGTGGGGAAAGAGAAGGAAGAGGAAGGAACTGAGAGGAGAAAAACTAATTAGTGAACATGTAGTTTGGGGTGAAAACAGTAATTTCCCTTTTTGAAAACTGAATCAAAATGCAGAAGAATATGGCCAATCAATATGTCAAATAGAATATAAATGGCATAGCAACCAAAGTGTAGCATGAGTATATAGATAAAACCATACGCAAAAGAGAGGCAAAGACCTCTGCTTAGAACAAAGTATTACTCAGAGAATACAAGAAAATTCTTCAAAATGACATGCATTAAAATAAAGAAAGTTTACAGGAAGAGAAAGATTAAGGAAACAAATTGAAGAGCACATAATACTATTATGGAGATAATAGATCCAATAGAAATAGAAAGTGAAAAAATAGAGGTCATTAAAAACTAAATTACTAACAGAGGAAAAGCTTGAGAAAAACACAGAGAATGGGGAGGAAAATACAAAATATTAAAGAACTTAGAGAAAAAGCTAATACCTATGGAAGACCGAGCTAATCCAACCAAAAAAAAAAAAAAAAATTTTGACAAGCCTGAGGTAGAAAATCCAATAAATTAAATAGAAAATATTTTCAAAGATACAGTGCAAGAGAAGTTCCCTGAATAGGGCAGGGTGGAATAGAGAATGGCATCTGCAGTTTAAGTATAATGCATACTGGGTTCTATTAATAGGAAAAATTAATTCAGAATACTCAAGATAACTGTGCATTAGAATTAAAGTTTTGTTCCAGTTATTAAGCTATTGTTTCTCAGCTTCAAGCCCAGCCTCTATATTCAGGCTTCTGAAGCTGCTGCTGGGACTCTGTAGACCATACTTCTCCTTGGCCACCTGGGGGAGGTCCTGCCAATAGCAGATGATAGGAGACTGAAAGACTCAAGGATAAGGACGGGAGTGGCTCTGTTCTGTCTGCTTCCCATGTCTTCCTGCAGATGTCCTAGTACTGTTAGTAACACCCTTTGCTTCTTTTTCACCCCAGAAGTTTTTTCTACAAGTAGTTGGGTACAGTTTTCAGTTTTTCCAAGTTCATAAAACCAGTCTGATTATTTTCTCCGCTCCACTGCAGAAGTATGATTGCTCAGTTGCTCAGTCATGTCCGACACTTTGCGACCCCATGGACAGTAGCCTGCCAGGCTCCTCTGTCCATGGAATTTTCCAAGCAAGAATACTGAAGCAGGTTGCCATTTCCTACTCCAGGGGGTTTTCCCAACCCAGGGATCAAACCCACGTCTCTTGTGTCTCCTGCATTGGCAGGTGGATTCTTTACCACTTCACTACCTGGGAAGAAGTATGAGCACCAGATGGCCAAAGTCCCCTTCCCCAGAGGTCTGAGGTTCTCCTCCAAGCTCCACATCTTTCTTTCAGATTCTTTCTTTTGCTTTCCCAGTCCTAGTGGTAGTAGCTGTTCTTGTAATTGCTACTTCCATGGTATCCCTCTGCCTTTTCAGTTTTCTAGTTAGCAATTCTCAATAATAAATTCTCTCTGTTAAAATACCTAGTAATAGCACTTGTGTTTGTTTTTGTTAAGCTTGTGAGCAAAGACTTATAGACAGATGCAAAAATAAACCCTCTTTTACAACCCAGAGCTCATTGTTTAGTATGAGGGTTGATACAGGTAAGAAGGAACATGATACCTAAAACAGATTCAAATGATAGGGGTGTACTGATGAACTTAAAGATTGCTTCCAGGACTATAGTTGCTGATCAGTCACTAAGTGGTGTGTGTCTCTTTTTGACCCAATGGACTGCAGTACGCCAGGCTTCTCCGTCCTTCCCATTTCCCAGAGTTTGCTCAAACTCATGTTCATTGAGTCAGTGATGCCATCCAACCATTTCGTCCTCTGTCATCCCCTTTTCCTCCTGCCCTCAATCTTTCCCAGCATCAGGGTCTTTCCCAGTGAGTAGGCGCTTCACATCCGGTGCCAAAGTATTGGAACTTCAGCATCAGTTCTTCCAATGAATATTTAGGACTGATTTCCTTTAGGATTGACTGGTTTGATCTCCTTACTCTCCAAGGGACTCTCAAGAGTCTTCTACAGAACCACAGTTCAAAACCATCAATTCTTCTGCACGCAGCTTTCTTTATAGTCAAACTCTCACATCCATTCACGACTACTGGAAAAACCATAGCCTTGACTAGATGGACCTTCTCTTCCTGCCTTCAATCTTTCCCAGTATCGAGCTCTTTTCCAGTGAATCAGCTCTTTGCATCATGTGGCCAAAGTATCAGAGTTTCAGCTGCAGCATCAGTCCTTCCAATGAATATTCAGGACTGATCTCCTTTAGGATTGACTGGTTTGATCTCCTTGCAGTCTAAGGGACTCTCAAGAGTCTTCCCCAGTACCCCAGTTCGAAAGCATCACTGGGAGGGGAAGGCTGCAGCACTCAGCCTTCTTTATGGCCCAGCTCTCACATCTATACATGACTACTGGAAAAACCATGCTGTTTGGTCCTCATTTGTGTCCGACTCTTTGTGACCCCATGATCTGTCCATGGAATTCTCTAGGCAACAATCCTGGAGTGGGTTGCCATTCCCTTCTCCAGGGTATCTTCCCAACCAGGATCAAATCCTGGTCTCCTGCATTGCAGGCAGATTCTTTACCATCTACACTAATAGGGAAGCCATAGGAAGCACTAGGAAAAACCATAGCTTTGACTACATGGACCTTTGTTGGCAAAGTGATGTCTCTGCTTTTTAATACACTAAGTTTGTCATAGCTTTTCCTCCAAAAGCAAGCGTCTTTAATTTGGAGGCTGCAATCACCATCTGCAGTGATTTTGGAGCTGAAGAAAGTAAAATCTGCCACCATTTCCATTTTTTTCCCCATCTATTTGCCATGAAGTGATGGGGCCGGATGCCATGATCTTCATTTTTTTAAAGTTTGTTGACTTTTAAGCCAGGTTTTTCACTCTCCTCTCTCATCCTCAACATGATGCTCTTTAGCTCCTCTTCACTCTTGGCCATTATAGTGGTATCATCTGCATATCTGAGGTTGTTGATCTTTCTCCCAGCAATCTTGATTCCAGCTTGCGATTCATCCAGCCCAGGATTTTGTATGATGTACTCTGCATGTAAGTAAGGAGGGTGACAATATGTAGCCTTGATGTACTCCTTTCCCAATTTTGAACCAGTCCATTGTTCCATGTCTGGTTCTAACTGTTGCTTCTTGACCTGCATACAGGTTTCTCAGGAGACAAGTAAGGTGGTCCGGTATTCATTTCTTTAAGAATTTTCCACAGTTTGTGTGATCCACACAGTCAAAGTCTTTAGCATCAAGACAAACACGAATGGTGTGCCTCTTGCTAGGATGCCATATGAAGAACACAGCATCACTTCTGTGACAAGTTTGCCAAAGATAAAAGACCCAAGTCCAAGCATGAAGAGACATTATACAAACCCAAACTGAGGCCATTTTAGGAAATAGCTGACCTGCAGTCTTCCAGTGTAAAGGTAAAAAAAAAAAAAAAAAAAAATCAAAAGAAGATTGAGGAAATGTTTCATACAGAAGCAGGCTAGAAAGACCAGAGAACTAAACCTTTGATTCTGAACTGGATTATTTTGCTATAAAAGCCATTATTGGGGCAATTGACAAAACTTGAATAATAAAATGACTAGATAGAAGTAACATATTTGATTTAATTTTCTGATTTTGACCATCGCATCGTGGCTGTGCAGGGAATTGTCTTTGTAGGGAACAGACTCTAGAGTATTGAGGTGTAATGGGGCATTAGGTCAAAAGCTTACAATTAAATCATTCAGGGAGAAAAAGTTTTGGTTTAGTTACTTTTTTTTAAGATATAGTTCCAACTTTTCTGTAAATTTTTAATCATTTCAAAGTAAAATTTGATAATTTTTATATGCAATTGGTCTCTTTGTACTGATTTACAAATCTCCAAGATATTTTATAAATGAAAAAGCAAAGTTTAAGTGGATGTAGTATAATGTCTTTTGGTATACTTTTCAAATATATGTATTTCTATTTCATTATATGTGTATATATAATTTTTTTGGAAAAATGCAGAGGAAAGATTTTATGATGATCTGGGAGGGGGTGGTAGTGGGAAGGAGCTTTCATTTTTCATTTTATATCTTCCTGCATGATTTATATTTTTACTACAGGTACCAGGTACCAGAACTGACTCATTGAAAAAGTCCCTGATGCTAGAAAAGATTGAAAGCAGGAGGAGAAAGGATGAGATGGTTGGATGCCATCACCAACTCAATGGACGTGAGTTTGAGCGAACACCAGGAGATAGTGAACGACAAGGAAGCCTGCTGTGCTGCAGTCCATGGGGTCACAAAGAGTCAGACACAGCTGAGTGACTGAACAACAGCAGATACATGTATTAGTCTAATTTTTAAAAAAACAACAACAACAGGAGTTTTCTGGAAGGTGAGATTATGTTCCACTTTTGTTTTTCTTTATATTCTTACAAAATCAAAACTTAATAAATATTATATAAACATTTGGGTATACACACATTATAAATTCTTTTCTGTTTATAATTAGGGTAAAAGGTTAACAAGGATCAGATAGCATCATCAATTAAGCCATTCTGAATAATTTTGATGGCAGAAAGTCTTCCTGGAGTTTTATTTACTTAGGCTCTTTACCTTAAAGATCTGTATAAGAATTGTCCTTGGCTACTGAATAGCAAGGATTGTATCTATTTTTTATTGAAGTACAGTTGATTTTCAAGGTTGTGTTAGTTTTTGGTGTATAGTGTTAGTTTTTGGTGTATAGTAAAGTGATTCAGTTATACAAATATACATATTCTTTTATATTTTCTCCATTGTGGTTTATTATAGGATATTGGCTATAGTTTCCTGTGCTGTAAGTAGGACCTTGCTTTAACTATTTTATACATAGTAGTTACTACTTACTATCCCCAAACTCCTAATTTGTCTCTCCACCAACCTCTTTCTCCTCTGGTAACCATAAGTTTGTTTTCTATATCTGCGCGCCTATCTCTGTTTCACAAATAAATCCATTTTTGTTTTATTTTAGACTTCATGCATGTAATATCATACAGTATTTGTCTTTCTCGTTCTGCCTTACTTCAATCAGTATGACGCTTGCTGAGTCCATCCCTGTTACTGCACATGGCGTTATTTCATTCTTTTTTATGACTGAATGGATTCCCTTGTGTGTATCCCACCCTGTACTCTCTATCTGCTCACCTGTCAATGGACGTTTAGGTTGCTTCCGTATCTTAGCTATCCAGTTAGCAAGGACTCTAGAACACATCGACTTCAAGGCAGTTATGTCAGAGCTATAAGAAAAGCATTTTCTCACTTATTAATTTAGATCCATACCTCCAATTACTTCACTCACCAAAACCTCTGTGGGATATGTTTTAAAATCTACTCTCTTGCTTGACAAGCATACTCCAGTGATTTGAGAGGTAATCAGTTTAAATAGGATTTGAAGGTGAAGGTGAAGTCACTCAGTCGTGTCCGACTCTTTGCGACCCCGTGGACTGTAACCTACTAGGCTTCTCCGTCCATGGGATTCTCCAGGCAAGAATACTGGAGTGGATTGCCATTTCCTTCTCCAGGGGATCTTCCCGACCCAGGGATCGAACCCGGGTCTCCCACATTGGAGGCAGATGCTTTAAGCACTGAGCCACCAGGGAGTTGATAAACTCCTGTGTGTTTTCGTCCATATCCCTTTATGTGCTGCCTTATTAACACAGTCAAGGGGCTTTTTCCATTATTGTTATTTTCACTGCTGTTTTGATTTCCTGATAATGTCCATGTAAAATCAAGAAACTCTGGAGCAAGACTCATATTTACTCAAACATGGAGTGGTTAAAACAGATTTTAGCTTTTGGTGATCTTTTGATAAGAGATGAAGTGAGAAGCCTCCTTCTCTCAAGCCACTTGAAGATGAAAGTTTTCAAAAGGCACCTCAGAGGAAAGTTTACATGAAGTCTCAGAAGACTGTCAGCAAGAAGTCACTTGCAGAATTCTAGAATCACTTCGCGGCATCGAACAGAGATTAAGAAGAGAAAGACAAATGCCATATGAAATAGAGCCAGACTCACGGATGTAGAGAACACACCTGTGGTTGCCAAGAGGGTCGGGGGAGGGACGACCTGGGAGTTTGGGGTTAACAGATGCAAACTGTTACATTTAGTATGGATAGACAACAAGATCCTACTGAATAACACAGGGAATTATATTCAATATCCTGTAATAAATCGTAAGGGAAAAGAATATGAAAAAGAATGTACAGATATATATGAAAAAAGTAGAGAAGGTGCTACTTGCTCAGTTGTGTCCGACTCTTTGCAACCCCATGGACTGTATGTAGCCTGCCAGGCTTCTCTGTCCATAGGATTCTCTAAGTAAGACTAGTGGAGTGGGCTACCCCATTCCAGTATATATATAGATATACTGGTGGCTCAGATGGTGAAGCATCTGTCTGCAATAGAGGAGACCCAGATTTGATTCCTGGGTTGGGAAGATCCCCTAGAGAAGGTGGCTACCCATTCCAGTATTCTTGCTTGGAGAATTCCATGAACAGAGAAACCTGGCAGGCCACTGTCCATGGGGGTTGCAAAGAATCAGATACAACTGAGCAACTAACACTTTCACCACTTTTTTTCAGTTTATATATATATATATATATATCTCCATTCTTTTTCATACTCTTTTCTCTTATGGTCTATCAGAGAACATGGAATATAGTTCCATGTGCTATACAGTAGAAACTTGTTGTTTAATCTGTTCGAAATGTGATAGCTACCATCTGTTAACACCAAACTCCCAGGCTGTCCCTCCCCCAAACCACCTTGGCAGCCACAAGTATGTTCTCTACACCTGTGAGTCTGTATTTCAATTATAAAAAAAAGAACAGAGACCAAGAGTTTGGGTGCTGGTGCCAAAAAACACACGAGTTTGAGTCTCAGCTTAACATTTACTTAGAATGTGTCCTTGAGCAAGGAACTTAATCTTTCCAAAAACTCAGTTTATTTATCTAGAAAATGGAAAAAAATTATCTACTCTATGAAATTATTATAGAATTTTTTGAAAATAATATAATCTACCACAAAGAAAACACTTAATCAGTACCAACAGTAGTAAGTATTGTTGTTACTGTTGATTACTTTTAAAAAACAATTGCTTTCTCAGTCTATATTCTCAATATCATGAGCTCGTATATGGTTAAAACAGACTCACAGACCACAGTGTCAAGAGTAAAAGGCCATTTTTCATATGTGTCATGATATTCATCACAAGAATCTTAAGAAGAAAGAGGGGCCAGCCACATTATCACAACACTAGCCCAAGGATAGAGATGTTAGTGAAACTTCCTTTGGAATAAGTGTCCACCAGTCTGCTCATTACTAAGATTGGGTTTTATAAATATAAATATAAGTGGGGAGGAGTTTTCTTTTTAAATTTACAACTTTTCCTCTGGTTCCATGTCAGCTGTAAGTAGACCCCCCCCGCCCCAAGGACCACCCTCATCTGGCATTCAATGCTCTAAAGATCATTGTTCCCACACTCAACAAGTGTTTGTGGGGTCCCTACTCTGCGTCAGGTCCTATGCTAAACACTGGATCAAGGCAGACAGAAACCCTGCCTTCATAAGCTAATATGCTATGAGGAAATTGAAAGTCTGACTCTTTGCAATCTCATGAACTGTAACTGTCAGGCTCCCTTGTCCACGGAATTCTCCAGGCAAGAATCCCGGAGTGGGTAGTCATTCCCTTCTCCAGGGGTTCTTCCCAACCCAGAGATAAACCAGTTCTTCTGCATTGCAGGCAGATTCTTTACCATCTCAGCCACCAGGGAAGCCCATACTATGAGGAGGGGTTTGCTAAACAGATAGTCATCCTATTAATCAGTTGATCAAAAACACACATTCTAGGGACTTCCCTGGCAGTCCTGGGATTAAGAGCCCACACTTACACTGCAGGGGATATAAGAACTAGATCTCACATGCCACAAGTAAGATCCAGTGCAGCCAAATAAATAAACATTAAAAAAAAAATTCTGTGAAGAAGTAGAAAGTGTCAGGGTGTCATTAGAACAGGAATACCTGAAGTATTCTGGGAGGTTAGGGAAAGTTTCCTAGAGGAGGTGACATTTGGGTAAGATCTAAATCAGGAAAGAACAGCACCTAAGGCAGAGAAGATGTGCAGTGGGCCTGAAATAGGAGAGAGTATGTTACATGCACAATAAAAATTTACAAGACTAGGGTGAGACCAGAGAATATGTTGGTGAAACGCAGAGGGGTGGGGTGGGACGGGAAGTGGGCTCAGAGTGAATGAGACATGAGAAGTGAAAGAGAAAAATGGGGTCTTGGAGATCATGTTAAGGGCTTTTGTACTTTATTGTAAGAACAATGGAAAATCACTCAAGCAGCTAAGTGGTATTATATTATGACAAAATGAGCTCTTTCTAAAAACCACTCACTCTGACTGCCATGTGCAGAATGAATTAGAGGAGAGCAAAAACAGAAGCTAGGTTGACCAGTTGGGTGGCAGGAGAACTTAGGTAATTATTATCTCTGCCTAGCAACACATAGAATAAGTAATCTAAAAATCCAGACAGCTGAACAGGTAGCTTTGGTGGAAATAGTATTAGGCTCACAATCAGTTAATTAAGAAACTAGGTTGGATCGAAGCATGATTTTATTGCCTTAGTCGAGGAGCTACGGGGCAACCTCTTTCGGTTAGCTCAAAAATAAAGGAGCCAGAGAAGTGAAATTCTAGCACAAGATCTGCTGACCCGCACCCATTGAAACTAGTGAAAAATATTTTGGATAAACAATCATTTAAAACTCTCTAAGGTCTTCCCTGGTTGTCCAGTGGTTTGATCCCCAGTCTGGGGAGATCCCACATGCCGAGGGACTACTAAGCCCGTGACCACAGCTACTGAAGCCCAAGGTCTAAAGCCTGTGGTCTGCAAAATGGGAGCCCACCACAGTGAGACGTGTGTGCTCTGCAACTAGAGAAAGCCCACGCACAGCAGCAAAGACCCAGCACAGCCAAAAGTGAAAATAATAATGATTTTTAAAAAGAACTCTGTAAGCAGTTCTAAGGCTTCAATTACTGTTGAGTGTGTGAAGAAACATCCATGCAAGGAAATCTATGAAAATTTGGTAAGAAAAGTAAGAAGCTGTGGTATCTGAACCAAGGCCTTGGCCTCCCTCCTTTCACTCAGCTCAGCAAGAAAGAAACTCCACTCCAGGCTGCTGCTTTCATCAACGCAGGACTTCCTCTCCCCATGATAACCAATTAGAGGACTTTCTTCCTAGGAGGATCAGGACTTTGGCATTTCTCACCCGTCCCCAGCTACTATTGCTAAGGCTAAGTCGCAGGTAAGTCCAGTTGAGAAAAGGTGGATCTCCCTCTTCTACCCACTCCCAACTCATGGGACGGAGGCTCTAGCTTGGGTATGGCATGCTGAGACTATTGGAGCCTTGACTGCCCTTGATTTAACTCATGAGACAGTGGCTTCACATGAGGAGAGTCCAGCCCAGAGGATCTCAGACTGCTTGCCCTCACCTCCTGATTATTCAGTTCCTAAAGTAGTGTTCTTGCCTGGAGAACCCCAGGGACGGGGGAGCCCGGTGGGCTGCCGTCTATGGTGTCGCACAGAGTCGGACACAACTGAAGCAACTTAGCAGCAGCAGCAGCAGAGTATTATTACTCAGAGAGAGATTTGCCATTGTTTCCATCCCCAGCTGCACAGCTACAAAGATTTTTCTGAGGGGAAAGCAGACCATAAAACAGATGGCTCATCAGATCTTTGCAAAAGAGCATGGAAAAGTTCAAACCTAATGTTTGTTCTCAGGACAGTGGAGCAACTTCACTTTCACTTTTCACTTTCATGCGTTGGAGAAGGAAATGGAAACCCACTCCAGTGTTCTTGCCTGGAGAATCCCAGGGACGGGGGAGCCTGGCGGGCTGCCATCTATGGGGTCGCACAGAGTCAGACACGACTGAAGCAACTTAGCAGCAGCAGCAGCAGCAGCAGCAACAGTGGAGTTTATAGAGGAAAGAAAATAGAGAGATTTAATGGATTTAATGAAGCTATAACCCAGAATACAGGCAGGATAGTTGGTAGGAGAGAATCAGGAAATAAAACAGCTAAGAGGAACCCACTGAGGTCAGAACAAATCTCAAATACATACTTCAAAAACTATTCCTTCAAAAGAGTCACAGTTTGATTGGATTCATTTATAGAGCAGTTTGCACTACAGAGCACCATTGAAAACATTAGAGCTATTAACCAGCAGTTACTGGAATTTAACAGCTGGGTATAGTCAAGATAAGCAAGAAAGTTCTACAAATACCATCATTCAAGGAACTGTGGGCACACTCAAAGCTACATCTCCCCAAGGAACAGCATCAAAGGCCAAATACTGATGCTGAAAAATAGACTTCACTAAAACTATCACTTCACTAAAACCAGGTAATTAAGAATTTACCTTCCAATGCAGGGGATAAAGGATAGAAATGGTATGGACCTAACAGAAGCAGAAGGTATTAAGAAGAGGTGGCAAGAATACACAGAAGAACTGTACAGAAAAGATCTTCACGACCCAGATAATCATGAGGGTGTGATCACTAATCTAGAGCCAGACATCGTGGAATGTGAAGTCAAGAGGGCCTTAGAAAGCATCACTAAGAACAAAGCTAGTGGAGGTGATGGAATTCCAGTTGAGCTGTTCCAAATCCCGGAAGATGATGCTGTGAAAGTGCTGCACTCAATATGCCAGCAAATCTGGAAAACTTAGCAGTGGCCACAGGACTAGAAAAGGTCAGTTTTCATTCCAATTCCAAAGAAAGGCAATGCCAAAGAATGCTCAAACTACCGCACAATTGCACTCATCTCACACGCTAGTAAAGTCATGCTCAAAATTCTCCAAGCCAGGCTTCAGCAATATGTGAACTGTGAACTCCCTGATGTTCAAGCTGGTTTTAGAACAGGCAGAGGAACCAGAGATCAAACTGCCAACATCTGCTGGATCATGAAAAAAGCAAGAGAGTTCCAGAAAAACATCTATTTCTGCTTTATTGACTATGCCAAAGCCTTTGACTGTGTGGATCACAATAAACTGTGGAAAATTCTGAAAGAAATGGGAATACCAGACCACCTAACCTGCCTCTTGAGAAATCTGTGTGCAGGTCAGGAAGCAACAGTTAGAACTGGACATGGAACAACAGACTGGTTCCAAATAGAAAAAGGAGTACGTCAAGGCTGTATATTGTCTCCCTGCTTATTTAACTTATATGCAGAGTACATCATGAGAAACGCTGGACTGGAAGAAACACAAGCTGGAATCAAGATTGCCGGGAGAAATATCAATAACCTCAGATATGCTGATGACACCACCCTTATGGCAGAAAGTGAGGAGGAGCTAAAAAGCCTCTTGATGAAAGTGAAGGAGGNAGAGTACATCGTGAGAAACGCTGGACTGGAAGAAACACAAGCTGGAAACAAGATTGCCAGGGAAAATATCAATAACCTTAGACATGGAGATGACACCACCCTTATGGCAGAAAGTGAAGAGGAACTAAAAATCCTCTTGATGAAAGTGAAAGTGGAGAGTGAAAAAGTTGGCTTAAAGCTCAACATTCAGAAAACGAAGATCAAGGCATCTGGTTCCATCACTTCACGGGAAATAGATGGGGAAACAGAGGAAACAGTGTCAGACTTTATTTTTTTGGGTTCCAAAATCAGTGCAGAAGGTTATTGCAGCCATGAAATTAAAAGACGCTTACTCCTTGGAAGAAAAGTTTTGACCAATCTAGATAACATATTTAAAATCAGAGACATTACTTTGCTGACTAAGGTCTGTCTAGTCAAGGCTATGGTTTTTCCTGTGGCCATATATGGATTTGAGAGTTGTACTGTGAAGAAGCTGAGCACCAAAGAATTGATGCTTTTGAACTATGGTGTTGGAGAAAACCCTTGAGAGTCCCTTGGACTGCATGGAGATCCAACCAATCCATTCTGAAGGAGATCAGCCCTAGGATTTCTTTGGAAGGAATGATGCTAAAGCTGAAACTCCAGTACTTTGGCCACCTCATGCGAAGAGTTGACTCATTGGAAACGACTCTGATGTTGAGAAGGAGTGAGGGCAGGAGGAGAAGGGGATGACAGAGGATGAGATGGCTGAATGGCATCACTGACTCGATGAAAACGAGTCTGAGTGAACTCTGGGAGATGGTGATGGACAGGAGGCCTGGCGTGCTGCATTTCATGGGGTCGCAAAGAATCGGACACGACTGAGTGACTGAACTGATGTCTTCTTTGGAGAAACTTGTACTTCTTTGGTGCATTTTTTTATTGGGTCATTTATTTTTCTGGATTTGAGCTGCAGGTATTGCTTGTATATTTTTGAGATTAGTTGTTTGTCAGTTGCTTCATTTGCTATTATTTTCTCATTCAGAAGGCTGTCTTTTCAACTTAGTTATAGTTTTGTTTGTGGTGCAGAAGCTTTTAATTTTAATTAGGTCCCATTTGTTTATATTTCTTTTATTTCCAGTATTCTGGGAGGTGGGTCATAGAGGATCCTGCTGTGATTTATGTCGAAGTGTGTTTTACCTATGTTCTCCTCTAGGTGTTTTATGTTTCTGGTCTTACAGTTAGATCATTAATCCATTTTGAGTTTATTTTTGTGTATGGTGCTAGATAGTGATCTAGTTTCATTCTTACAAGTCGTTGAGCAGTTTTCCCTGCACCACTTGTTAAAGAGATTGTCTTTAATCCATTGTAGAGTCTTGCCTCCTTTGTCAAAGATAAGGTGTCCGTATGTGTGTGGATTTATCTCTGGGCTTACTATTTTGTTCCATTGATCTATATTTCTGTCTTTGTGCCAGTACCATNACCTCATGCGAAGAGTTGACTCATTGGAAAAGACTCTGATGCTGGGAGGGATTGGGGGCAGGAGGAGAAGGGGACGACCTGTCTCTTATACACATCTAGATGTGTATAAGAGACAGGTCCGTATGTGTGTGGATTTATCTCTGGGCTTACTATTTTGTTCCATTGATCTATATTTCTGTCTTTGTGCCAGTACCATACTGTTTTGAGGACTGTGGCTTTGTAATAGAGCCTGAAGTCAGGCAAGTTAATTCCTCTTATTCCATTCTTCTTTCTCAAGATTGCTTTGGCTATTCGATTTTTTTTTTTTTTGCATTTCAATACAAATTGTGAAATTATTTGTTCTAGCTCTATGAAAAATACCGTTGGTAGCCTGATAGGGATTG